>DF359543.1:0-19951 GCA_000787875.1 Solanum virginianum
CGTTGATATTTCGGGTATGCATTTAACCATTGTACCTTTGTTTTAATGGTTTTACTGATATATATTCTGTACTTGCTACTTTACATATTCGGTACGTATTTTGTACTGACCCCCTTTGCTTCGGGGGCTGCGTGTCATGCCCGCAGGTACAGACGTACGGGTGAGAAATCCACCAGCTTAGGATTCTGACTGGTGTTTAAAGTGCTCCTTTGCTTCGGAGTAAACTCTGGGTATATATACACTTATTTATTATTTTGTATTTTTGTATATTCGAGGGTACGATGGGGGCCCTGTCTCGTCTTCTAATTCAGTTTTTGTAGTTAGAGGTCTGTGGACGCCTGTGTGTATGGGTCATGATAGTTTGTATGACTTTGTATTTATGTTTAGGTATGTTGGGTGGTTTAACCACAGCGGTGACCTTGTCGGCCCGTGTATATATATATATAGGCTGTGTATGCTGGGTTTTTCTGTATGCAGGGTTTTGGGTTAGTCCGTAAAATAAAGGAAACTCTGCTGAAATTTCTGTAAAAAAATAATACATTGGTTATAATTTGGTTTGGTATTTGGATTTGAGTGCCCCAATCGGGCACTAGTCACAGCCCACAGGGTCGGGTCGTGACAAAAACAATCAGCAGCCATGTGAATACCCCTGCTTGGAATCTGTATCAAGGGGCACAGAAGCCTCTTAGATCATACATACACTTCATAGGTTGAAATAATAAATAATAGATGAGTGATAATATGAAATTAGAAATGAGACTAAGGGATAAACCATAGCTAAAAGTGGAATCTCAACTTAGTAGTTCGTGACATAATCAAAGTGAAGTAGTAGTCCAAAAATACCTCTACAAAAAAGACAATAAATGGAGCCAAAAATACAAGTCTAGACCCCTCAATAAAAAGTCATAAAAGAAAATGCCTAATGTGTCTGAAATATCAAAAGTAAAGCTAGAAGATAAGGGCTCAATTCCTAGTGAAGGAACTCACCAAAAGCTCAAAGTTTTCACGATCAATCTAGCCACGAGGAGGAGGAGGATAAGGTAGATCACCTATCCCTATATGATTATAAACATGTAGAGAAAATACGGTTAGTACTTTGGAATGTACTAAGCATGCAGGTATGCAATGCAACAAGTAAATAAGATGACAAAGAATACGTATCAGAGATGCGTAATTTTAAAGCTTTAACAATATAATCAATTTTAAAATAAAGCATAAATAATGCTATGATAATGCAACAGAAGCACATAAGCAAATAGGGATGGGAATAAAATTGTAACCGACAAAATCATATGATCTATAATATGGAACACCGATACTACACTCTACACCGATCAAAAAGTGAGCCTACTTGCCAAGGTAAACTTAAAAAATGAGAATACTAGGTGGATCCACTAGTCGGATGGCTTAAAAAGGCAAAATATCCTACAGTTGCTCGTAGTTATGAGATTAGAAGCTTTATATAAGATCCCTTAGGTTGAGCCCCACTCCTAACTCATTCGGTGCTAAGTCAAAATCTCACGAAACCGATAACCTAAATAATTAAAACCAACATAATTCGAAATGTCTTAACTTGTCAAAGCATATTCAACTTGTAATTAAGAATAGATCCTTAGCAATGATTCAAAATGATTCACATTATGTCTTGAGTCACCCAATATCAATTCAAACTTATAGTTCTTGTCCTTGTTCGAAATCATATACTTAGGTTCATGCCATAAAGGTCAATATCTAAAATTCATAAATCAACTTATTTCATATTTTGTGTTTGTCAAATAACCTTAAAATCATGTAATTGAATCATAAGAAAGCTTAAAATAATCATTTAAGCAAGCTTAGGATCAAAATCATATTAACTCATCAGAGAGTTCCAAGTTTGATAAGTGTAGATTAGTTTAAATCATACAAATTTGTAATACTTGAATTAAATTATGTAAAACCTTGATAAATATTCACGAATAATCATAAAAATGTATGCATAACCATGAATTAAGTAAATATCAATAAATATGCAATTACACATAAATCAAAGATTGAAAATTCGTAATTCAAAATTTAGTTTCCGAAGAGGACTTCTTAGTTGAAACAAAATCATGAATCAAACCTGCATACCTTGAAGCCTTGAATAGAAGTTTGAATGAAATTTAAATTTGAACTTGGTGGCTCTAGAAGGATTTTTCACTTGAACCTTAAGAGAAGACTTGAGAGAGTTTTTGAGTATTGGGGTTCAATAGTTTGATTGAGAGAGTGTTGGGAATGTTAAGCGTATTAATATATGTATGAGAGGGTAAAAAGGTTTGAATCTCCCTTAGGATGTTGAAAAATGTATGAGAAGAGTGATAAAAAAATCTCCCACTTAAAATAAAAAAGAATGCCTAGGCGAACCTTTCAAGAAGGCTATCCACGACTAGTCAAAAACACTACTGGTCGTAGTGTGAGTTGTAATGTGTGGGCAGCCTGACAGTGCTTCACTAAAATGAGCTTAGCTTTTTTATTTGAACTTCAAATGAGGTGAAATCGATTGCGTTGGAAAGATAATTCAAAGAAATTTTATTTGGTAGGTAGGCTAGCAACCAATTTGTTGTGTGCTAAAAGATATGATCATTTAAAATCAACACATCTATAAACTCGTGCTAAAACTTAGTCAATTGGAATCACTTATGCTTGGCTTGATGGAAAGGGGCTTGGAATTGAATGAGGGGTCATGGAGGGGCTAGCAAAGATTGTTAAGGGCTTAAGGAAATAGGAAAAATAAAAAATACCCTTAATGAATCTGATAGTCCAAACCATGTAACCTAGTTTACCAGCTGTAGTTCAAACTATAGTCCGTACATTGGCTCATATTGTCGAATTTTTGAGAATTAGAGACCCTGATTTCCATACTTAGAATATTTTCAAAGGGGTCAATCTACGGACCCTATCTACAGTTTGTAAAAAGATCTCATAGACCATTCCCTTCCTTAGTCAAATTTCTCCCCTGAAAATCTCATTTACACCTGTTCTATGACCCATGGTTCAAATCATGAACTGTAGATGAACTCGTGAAATCAGAATACGAGGTGTTACAGGAAAGTACAATTCACATGTACCTAATAGGATTAACCTATTGGATATTAAGAATTGAAGAAATTGTGCAATAAATATAGTTCGACATCGATGCCGTCAATTTATATAGAACGATGTGAATAAAGTAAACATATAGTTCAAAAGTAACAGTTGATATCAAATAACTCAAATCTTCAGTAATAATATGTCATGGCATGCAAGAATGAAATGTGGATGCACTACATGGTGATACGATGGAGTCAAGATTATCTCATAGCTTGTCGTATACACCTCACCTACCGAGTTAAGGCTTCCAGACAGATTTCATAGAGCCTCGTAGACCATATACTTTGTCACAATCTCAAAGTACGGACCACCTAATCATTCATCTTGTGTCCAAGGACTCATGATACCAGTATATCATCCATTTGCCACATAACTTGTAATCAAGGGTTTATCAAAAGTGTTTCATTTGTTTTTTAATAAGATGGTTCCATAGTTCACAATATCCCACATTTCATGATATGAAATACGAGGATGCATGCAAATAAGGCACAAAGATAGAAGCAATATTCATCTTAATAAGTATATTAAATGTCAAAGTTTTCAAAACTTGATCATGTATAATGAACACTCTCCATTACACACATTGGGAAAAGAACTTCTTTACAAATACCCAACCATCATGAGTGGTTTTTAATTCTCAGAAATAGGTCACAATTCATTATCTTATTCACTAGTATACCCATTCTCAACATGATATAATCACAACACAATCCCTCCCTCGGGTATCACAATAGAATCAGGATCACACAAGTCCAACATCATGCTCTAAGAACAATCCAATTAACAAGGCTCCTACATGGGCAACACAAAAGAAATTCTCAACTCAATTATATGATACGATCTCATCTCATAGTTCAAGATAAGAGGATGCTCAATTACACAACTTAGTCATAAAGAAGGGTAACCAAACCTATCTCGTTAGTCGAAATTGCACCAGAATACCTCTAACTGGACATCTCCACTCAAAATTCAATTCCAAATTGCTTTTTCACTATCAAAAATATAACATACACATGACAAGGAGTTCAACAACACTCATATTGTAAGGATTTAGAATCAAGGGTAAAACAGTCTAAAAATTAATTAAGTTTGAAAAGAGATAAAAATAAAAATTGACTTTTGAACTAGGTTCTATATGAGAAATGAATTTCATGACCGAAAAATAAAATTTGAGTAAGAAAGGAGTTAGAAATCATCATTTAATCTAAAGTTTAGGTTCTTGAAGAATCACAAAAATTTGGGGTTTAAAATCAAGAATTTAAGTTAAATCACAAGGTAATTGATGTAATATAATGAATTTCGGTAAAAAATTACTTACCCAATAATTTTCTCACAAAAGCTCGTCCAAATTGCCTCTCTGAGTTCAAAATTACAAAATGGTGAAAAATAAATCTCTTCTCGATGTATCACTGTTCAAACACAATTTGTGCATATGCGATCACGACCACTAACCCTATGATCGCGAAGTACACAAGGGACAAAACATCACGACTGCGACTACTATGCTTGCGAACATGAAGAACTGAGGGAGTAAGCATCGAGATCGCGAGGCATCCCTCCGCAAACGCGATGAATAGAAGAGCTGCATCAAAACTAGATTTTGGAAAACAACTAAGTCCCCGATCAGACCCTCGCCTTGCATTAGAACCTCATATACACAAATCATATATCCTATCATACTAATTTTAATATTTCAGACTCAATGAAATCGTCGAAAATCTAATTCGAGATCCCCTTGGCTTAAAATTTGATTAGTCACAGTTAAACTAGTTAGGAACTCAAAAGGATCAAATCAGAATGCCTTCGAAACTTTCAAAAAATATGACAAAACCACTTCTACGCCTAAAATATCTTCTGAAATCAACGAAACCACCAAAAATTCAATATGAGCCTCAAAACTCAAAATGTTGACCCAAGTCAAACATTATTCTTTTTATAATCAAACTTTCCAACTTACCCCTCAATTTCACAAAACAACTTTGACTTCAAAAATGAATATACTCCTAGATCAATTTTCACATTACAAAATTAATAGAATTGATAAAATCTCATTCCAAGACTCATAACTCAGATTGGTATCAAAAATCACTTTTGAACAACTTAAACCTTTTAGAACACAAAAACTCACTAATTTCTAAATCTTTCAACAATTTTAAAAATCAGCCATAAGAACTGATCTAATATTACCCGAGGCAACTAACATAAGGAGAAAAATGATAATTTTCTAAATATTTAAAAGAATGACTGTTAAGGTCATTATGTATCATGTCTAGTTTAAGGTTTTAAAACGATTATACCAAATAGTACCCCAATAATTGTGAAACTGCTTAATCTAAAGACCAATTTTGATTTTAAATTGATAAAAAAAAATCACGTCATAGTGCAATGCTAGGTGCATTTATGTATCCTGCTTTTATTATTCTTGATAAAACAATTTTATTAATGTGCATGCAAAATATAACATTACTCGTATTAATAAAAATATTAGAGTGAATCAAATATTGATACAAATTATTTATTCTAATCAATTATGTCAAGATTTATTGATTATGATATTGCAGGAAATTATTTATATGAAATTTGATCTCAAGAGTAAAACCTCGTGAAAATTTTGAAATACTCCTAGAGTGAAATCGTGCGCATAATACATTATCTCAAGCTCCAATAGAAAATTTGAGACCGAATTTGCGATCAACATAAAAAATTGAGTGGGAGATGGTCTTGGTCGAATTTTAGAGCGACCGAGTCAAAAGATAATTTTTTGTAATTAAAACAAAAATAGTGTTGATGCGCATCCCAAGCGTGACGCGCCAGTGATGCGCACTTACACTTATTTTTTTTAAATTTTTTGACGTAAATTGAAAAGAACGTATCTTGACAAAATTTGCGAAAATACATATGTCTACGCCCTAGGAGCGACGCGGACATGGTGTCACAGAGTGAATTTTGTTTCTTATTATTGGAAGGGCCTTTGGTCATTCCCCAACCCCTCCTAAGTCCAATAAATAAGTATAAGAGATCTTTTACATCAAGCCAAGTCCAAATAATCTCTACCAACTAAGTTTTCATATGAGTAAATAGAAGGGTCAATTTTAAATGACCATATCTCCTAACGTACAATGAGTTATGTGACCCATAATGTATCAAATCGAAGATAATTGAATTATCTTTCCAATGCATCTAATTTTGTGTAAATCAAAGTTTGGAGTAGAAAGTTATGACCATTTTAGTGAAGGAGTGCAGAAATGTCTGAAGGTCTGCGCCCGGAGCACGTCGTGGACCTGACATAGACCCTTAATGGATAAGCTAATGACATTTTTTTCTTTTTATTTTAAGGTTACTTTATCCTAAAACCTTTGGGGGTCTATTTAAGGTCCTAAAATGCATAAAATGTCAGTTTGCATAAATTAAAAACTATCTCCTTCACTCCTAAACATAAACACTCAAGAATCAAGAAAGTCATCAAATTAGGATTAGCTTTTAGGATTAGCTTTCAAGATTCATCATCGAGGTAAGTTATCCTTCATGAATTTTGATCTACCCAACCCAAATTTCTTCATCTATTCATGAATCTCTAATAGAATCTTAAATCATAACCTAGGGTATCAAGATAACGAATTCAAGAATCCCAAGAAGGATTTCTTGATTCTTCTTTTTCAAGAATTAGGGCTCTTCATCAAGAACTCTAAAGACTCTGAGTCAAGAATTCAAGAATCGAAGAGAATTTCTTCAACCAATGTCCTTCCAAGTTCTTTTCCTTTAAAAAAAATCACCAAGATCGAGGATTTTCTCCAACAAAGCTAGCGTTCATCAAATTTCGATTGTGATATTAACGTTCTAGGTATGTAAGGCTAAACTAAAAGCATAAGATTGTTCTCTCATGTGCCCCATAAATGGTCTTAGATGAGAGTTGAAGGTTCTTGAGTCTACATGCATGATTCTTGATTATTTTCTTGAGAAATTATTAAAGTCTTAAAGAGGTTGAATTTAATCTTGAAAGATCGTCCCCGTTGAGTTGATGATAGATGAGATGTGTGATTTTCCTTGTCCAAAAGAGACTAAATGGTGAGAAATCTTGATGTTTGATGGGTTATGAGCATGTTGAGTCCTGGGAGGAGTATTGAGCACCAAAATGAGTAAGAGTGAGTCCCACTCACACTCATTAACTACATGGCCAGCATAGGAGAGGATTAAACCGTGAAAAATGGATGTTTCCTCAGTTCCAAAAGAGGACTTGATAGATTTATGGATCCACTGACAGACTAGACTCGTCTTGTACCCTGACAAGGTACTGGACGGATGTGGCAACAAAATCGCTTCGTTATATCATCATTGGCTCATAGGTGATAGTTGTTGGTTAGAGAAACTCTTCGATAAGTTCCTCATTGATAGTACTCTGATGTTGATGTGATGGTATGAGGTAATTGATATTGATGAGTCACTTGTTTACTCTTTATTCTTGCCTTAGATAGACATTTGACAGTTTGATTGGTTATTATTCTGAGTTGCTGTTGTACCATATTATTCTGCCTGTTTCTGTTTCATTCAACTATTTTACATACCGTATATTCCACGTATTGATGCCACTCTGGCACTACATCATTTTATCATGTAGATATAAGGATTAGAGATCATCAACAGGCGTATCGTTGAGGATCTGAGACGTTCAGCTAATTGGTGAGCCTCCCTTACTTCGAGGATTCATTACCTTTATTTCATCTTGCTTTAGAGACAGACTTGATCAACTTTACTTTATTTGACTTGAGGTAGCTATGGGTCTGTCATTGACACCACTTGATAGTGATAGAGGTTTCATAGACTAGAGTCGAATGTTGATGTTAAGACTATTGAGCTAGTTCCTTCTATTAGCCTTTTTATTTTATAATATTATTTTGAAACTAGATGAGATGTGCCCATTACTTCCCTTTGTCTTCCGCTGATTGTCTTGAGTTTATTGATTGAATGAATGTGATGAGGGCAGGTGATTCGCTTGGAGACTAGCAATAATCTCCGAGTGCCAGTTACGTCTAGGGTACCCTCCCGGGGCGTGACATCAAGAAAGCCATCTATTTGATGTAAAAATATTATTCTATAAGATAGTCAATTTTATTATTATGAAAATGAAAACGCCAGTCACTTGATTGTTGCTATGAACAAGTCAAACGAGCAGTTTGTCTATGTTGATGAGGTCACAAGTCGAATGATTATTAGGAATGTATGTTGCTGAGCTCAAAGATTCAACTCATCCAAGAGAAAAGAAAATAATATATCAGGATGAGATCAAGGATGCACTATTTTCATGAATATGATTTGATCATAAAGACAATTAATATTAAGGCGTCCTTCACATGAATTAAGTAATGTCTTACTTAGGGGGAGTATAATATGCGCCATGTTCTTGTTTCATTGGATTTCCTGGTACGATTTTTAATGAGGTAACTTTCAAAATTTATTACAAGATATATTTTTTTTTTTACTAGAACTTTTTTTTTACTAATGAATTTTTGCTAGTAAAATTTTCACGAGATACATCATCAATAGATGAACTTCGATGTAGTAAATACATCATATTGTGGTATTCATTATACAATCTTCTGGATAGCTTGAAATCAAGAAGGCAACTTACAAGCAGCTCCGCAAGAAGGTCTATAAGTAGTTTCATATGCAGGTTTCTATAAGCAACTTACAAGCATCTCCGCAAGGAAATTTCTATAAATAACCTACACAAGCAGGTTCTTATAACCAATTTATAAGTAGCACTTTAAGTGAGTTTCTACAATTAATCTACAAATAGTTTCCTTCAAACAGCTTTTAACAATACAACAAACAAAGCATATTTCTGTACTTTTTTTTTTCGTGGACATCCAAGGATGAGTACTGTAAAATAAAAGTCCACATAAATATAACTTATGTTGTAACATACGTATACAACACAATATATATTGTATGTAAGATGAATACACACAACATACTACGCATTGCAAACTAGCCAACCATACAATATACTTGGTACCCAAGTATATACATAACAAATGTATATCCATATAATATATTTAGTGTCCAAATATATACATGTATATAATACCCCTTTTCACATAACATATGGCAACAACAAGTGAAAATAAATGTAGTTTACTTATTATGTTCTTTTCTATTTTTCTTCAACTATCTTTTGTTTCTATCGTTCTTCTTAATTTTAATAATGTTATAAATATTTTTTTAAAAAATTAAAAACTAAAACATTGGTTGGTTGGCAATGGGGTTTGGTGGGGGGGGGGGTTATGGGAGAGGAAATGGATGAGGTGAGAAAAATATTTTATATTTTATTTTATAATTCAATATTTAACTTTAATTAATACTATAATTTATTTATTTTTTAACAAGCTATAATATTTTGTCCATATGAATTGTGATGTTACATTTTTCAAATGGACAAAATATTATAATAATTTAGATACAAAACTAAAAAAATAGAAAAAAGTACTTTTAACACTTAATTTTTTCTTAATGATAAATGTAGTAAAAACTTGCACAGCTAAGTTGAAGTGGTTTTTTTTTTCTTTGGTATCTGGGTTTTTGAGATTTTCAACCATTTTTGCTTCTCTCCCTCACTCCAACCCCCCACCTTCTCTCTCTTCTTTATTAAAAAAACAAAAAATTACAACAATTCACAGATACATTTCTGCATTTATATTTTTCATCGTTTTCTGAACTCCCTTTGCCTTTTTTGGTGGGTTCCTTTTTCCCTTTATGTGAAGAGAAATATAGCTAGAAAGTTTGCTAACCTTTTTGGGTTTTAATCTGTTGGAGCGCATGACCGTGATGGATGAGATTGGAATTGATATCAGGTTTGACAGTTGAATTTTCCAGCTCCCTAGAAACTTTTTTTTTTCTCTAATAGTTGATTTTGGAGCCAATTAATGTAAAATCCGGATGGCTGTGAGCAAATCTACCATCCTTTGGCAAAAATTGTAGCTTTGGCGATTATTTATTTTGGGTCTCTCTGGTTTGGGTTTTATGGGTTTTTTTTTTTGACCATTTCTGACGTGGGGTCTGCTTGAGAATTCTAGAAACGATCTTGGATATTGAGAAATGAGTATTTGGTTATTGGGGTGTGATTATTTGGGTTTTGTTAGTTCTTGAATTTTGTGACACTTTGAGGATTGCTGTTTAAATGAATTAAAGAGGTCAAGGATTACTGTATTTTCGTTAGGTGTGTATATTTTTGTTTATTTGGTTTGAATGGAGTACTGTATGATTGATACTGATGGATTGGGAAACAGCTCGGACCTTGAAGTGGATGATATAAGGTGCGATAATATAGCTGAAAAGGATGTCAGTGATGAAGAGATTGATCCTGAGGAATTGGAGAGGCGAATGTGGAAGGATCGTGTCAAGCTCAAGAGGCTTAAGGAAAGGCAGAAACTTGCTGCACAACAAGCTGCAGAGAAGCAGAAGAACAAGCAAACCACTGATCAAGCTCGGCGGAAAAAGATGTCAAGGGCTCAGGATGGGATTTTGAAGTACATGTTGAAACTCATGGAGGTCTGCAAGGCTAGAGGATTTGTTTATGGCATTATACCTGAGAAGGGTAAACCAGTTAGTGGTTCATCTGATAACATAAGAGCTTGGTGGAAGGAGAAGGTGAAATTTGATAAGAATGGTCCTGCTGCAATAGCCAAGTATGAAGCAGAATGTCGTGCAAAAGGAGAGGGAATTGGCAACCAAAATGGGAACCCACAAAGTGTTCTGCAGGACTTGCAAGATGCAACCTTGGGGTCCCTTTTGTCTTCTTTAATGCAACATTGTGATCCACCTCAGCGGAAGTACCCATTGGAGAAAGGCGTCTCACCACCCTGGTGGCCATCAGGGAACGAGGAATGGTGGGCGAAAATGGGTCTGCCTAAAGGTCAGAATCCACCATACAAGAAGCCACATGATTTAAAGAAAATGTTTAAAGTTGGTGTTCTAACTGCTGTTATAAAGCATATGTCACCTGATATTGCAAAGATCAGGAGATTAGTTCGGCAGTCAAAGTGTTTGCAGGATAAGATGACAGCAAAGGAGAGCTCAATATGGTTAGCTGTTTTAAGCAGAGAGGAATCCACTATCCAGCAACCAAGCAGTGACAATGGGTCATCTAGCTTAAGCCAGGCACCTACTAGAGGTCATGGTGACAAGAAGAAACCTTCTATTGATAGTGACAGTGATTATGATGTTGATGGTGATGTTAATGTCTCTGTTTCATCTAGAGATGAGAGGAGAAATGAACCATTGGATACTCGTCCTCCGGATGCTGTCCCCCAATCTCACCAAAGTAAGGAGCAAGGAGATGGGCAACGTCGAAGAAGAAAACGTGCTAGGGCAAACTTTCAACAGACTCAATTGTCTCCCACTGAGCAGCAACCTGATGACGAGGCTAGAAACACCTCACCTGATATGAACAATTCCAATGTGCAGTTTTCTGGGTACATCACAAAAGAAGGCCAACCAGAGAACAATATGATGGGACTGAGGAAGCCTGTGGAGAGAAACTCTGAGGGTCAATCTGAATTACCATTAAAAGACTCCAACCTTTCCACGGTTCCATCAGCTAACACAGTCTCTACAGAGGATACATTCGTTGGCAATGGGCCATCAATTTATCCAATGTTGGAAAATTCTGAGGTTGTCCCATATGAATCAAGGTTTCATCTTGGAACTCAAGATTCCGTTGTGCAATGCCAGCTTCATGATACTCAGCTGCAGAGCAGACTTCAGTTTTCTAGGATGAATAATGAACCTCGAAATTCCGTATTTCATTATGGACCTCCAAACAATGAGTTGCATAATGGACCTCAAAGTTCTGTCCTACATCATGAACTACAGGATTTCAGTTTCACTCATGGATCTCAATATTCAAACTTGCATCAACCCCCCGTATATCAATATTATACACCATCGGCTGAATTTGGGCCAGCTCATGAAGACCAGCAGTCTCACTTGGCATTCGGTCAGCCTCAGATTAAGTCACGAGATTCTGGAGTTAGATCAGGAGTGCTTCATGGAAATAGAAATGATATTTCCAAAGACGACCACCATTATGGGAAAGACACATTTCATAATGACCATGATAGACCTGTTGAGATGCGTTTTTCATCTCCGGTCACTAGTGGCTCACCAGATTATGCTAGACTCAGCAGTCCGTTTAACTTTGACCTTGATGTCCCAAGTACATTAGATACTGGTGATTTGGAACTATTCCTTGATGAAGACGTGATGACATTCTTTGCCTCGTAGACAGATATGTGGCAAATACAACATTTAGAATGTGAGTTGCAGAGAAGCGAGCTTATTCACTCCCTTTTTTATTGTTATTTAATAGTGATTTAATTGTATATCCTTACTTTTTTACGCAGGTATCCGCAAGCTGTGCCAACATATCATGAACTGAAGTGAGTCCTCTGTCATAAAATGAGGTCCTGGACTGTAAGTTATGTAGTCAGCTGTCATAATGTAAATTTAGCAGCAGAAAATCTTTTTGTTTCTTTTCTTAGCATGTCTTTTACATATTGCAGCCTTGCGCTTCGCAGAATTGAGATAGTTTCTGATTGACAAAGGCAGGAAAGCTAGAGTTCCTTATCATTTTCTTTAATCATAATGAACTTCCTCGTCATGCTAAATAATATTCTTTAAAGTGCTATAAATGATAATGGATTTTTGAATTTGTTCTATTCTTGAGGAAAGACATTTGCACATGTTCCAGTTGCTCATCTCGAGGTTCTCTTTCTCTATAATTTTGAAACCTCATCATTAGCCTTATTAACATGCCAACTACGCTTCACGAATTTGTTGAATGATTTGAATAGCACTACCCAGTTTGCTTTTTTTTTTTCTCACCTAGTGCTGTAAAGGCGCACTTGAGACCTGAAGCAAGTACGTTCAGTGCTTTGCTTGCTTAGCGGACGCTTCAATGTTGTCATCAAGAATTTATCACTTATATTTCCTTGCCCATGAGCATAATCCTGAAAAGGTGACACTAAACAATTGATATTTCACTTTATCATAATTTTTTAATTTATTTGTCCATACATTTGTTATTCATGCTATTTTTTCTCCATTTGCACCTTTCTTAATTAAAGCCTCAATAAACCTTGGAGTTTTTTTGTGCTTGTCTCATTTGATAACACTGGTCTCACCTCTATTGAGAGTCATAAGGAGCTTCATCATAAATCTTGAAGCCTTAGTGGCACCTTGCACCAAATTTGTGCCGTTTGTTGTAGAAAATGGTAAGGTTAAGTGGAATTAAAGAGGAGGGAATAACAATATATGTTTTCTTTAGTAATAAAAGAGTGCAATTAAAAATGGGGATCTTTACAAGTGATCCGAGTCTCGACACCAACTTTATCAATCCTTGCCATTGAATTTGATGGTGCAAAGTAGGAACTATATCTGTAATGAGTTGAAATTTAACTAAATTCTGAGGGGGGAAATATATTAGCACTGCTTTCCCTCCCTTCCTAACTTTTTACCCATGAACAAACCATTATCTATAACTTGAGTTTGTGAAGGTTCTCTTGTAACGCCAAAGAGATTGACTTGTTATGGCATATTTTAAGTTAAAGTTTTGATGTTTATCCTGTCACGAAGTCATAATTTGACCATATGTCAGTCCGAATAGCATATATGGGTTTCTTCAGCGAGGATCTTTCATTTGAATTCAGTTGCAATTGGAAAGGTGATTCGGGAATAGGCTCCTCCTAGAAGGTAGGATAACATCTTAGTTACAATAGCTAGACATCATTGTGGCATAATCTTATTGATAATCAACTGTTGAACATATAATTATCTTTTCTCAACAATAAAATTAGAAAGAGACAGTTGAATGTATGAACAAGTTCATTTGATGTTCCCTCTTAGAAATGCTTTGGTTGTTGTTTCTACCTGTTGTGCTTATGTTTTCACTCGTGAGAGTGAAAAATCAAAATGAAAATATGACAAAGAACAGGAAGTCAGGAAGCACAGGAAATCCCATGGTCCTAGATATGATTTTGAAAAATGTAACAAACTACAAAGGTTTTCCTTACTTCTTTTATCCTTGTATATTAAATACAATGCATCTGCGGAGATGACAAATTGTATAATCCAGTAAGGATGTCTTTGATTATGTTTATGATGGAATCTGAGCTAGAACGTAGAGGCTGTCTTTATATTGATTTTCTAATCGTTACATATTACATACTGCAACAAAAGCTTGATAGAAGTGCCCACTTTGACGACTAAGAAGATCTTGGTGTTATTTTCCATATAGACTTTAAGAGAGTGTTTTTGCAAAGTGTGACTTACGGAACTTGTCTTTCCTACTTCTGTTAGGGAAGCCATTTTCCTCTAGTTTCTTAGAGAAAATATTTCGACCAACCAAATATGGGAAATTCAAAGTTCTGAGGGATGTCCCATGGAGGTGTCTAGAGGTGAAAGGTGTTCCAATGACATATATTAGGGTGATAAAAGGATATGTATGACGGAGCCAAAACTCGGGTAAGAACGGTGGGAGGAGACTGAGAGTATTTTTTCGTTAAGATTGGACTCCATCAAGGATCTGTGTTGAGCCCTTTTCTATTTGCCTTGGTGATGGATGAGCTGACGCGATCTATCCCGGAGGAGGTTCCATGGTGTATGCTATCTGCAGATGACATAGTATTGATTAATGAGTTTCGGATTAAAGTTAATGATAGGTTGGAGGTTTAGAGACATGCCTTGGAGTCCAAAGGGTTCAAACTGAGCATGACCAAAACAGAATACTTGGAGTGCAAATTCAGTGTTGCGGGGGCGAAAAGAACATGGATGTGAGGCTTGCCACTCAACCTATCCCTAAGAAAGAAAACTTTAAGTATCTTGGGTCCATCATCTAGAGTAGTGACGAGATCGATGATGATGTCACACGTATTGGGGCAGCATGGACAAAATGGAGGCTTGCCTCCGGAGTATTGTGTGATAAGAAGATACCACCTAAACTCAAAGGTAAGTTTTACAAAATGGTGTTAGACCATCGTTGATGTATGGGGTGGAGTGTTGGCCAATCAAAAGCGCCCATGTTCAGAAGATGCAGGTCGTAGAGATGAGGATGTTGAGATGGACGTGTGGTCATACCAGGACTGATAAGATTAGGAATGAGACCATTCGGGAGAAGCTAGAGGTGGCTGCTGTGGCTGATAAGATGAGGGAAGCGAGACTGCGATGGTTTGGACATGTGCAGAGAAGTAATACCCATGCTCCTGTTAGGAGGTGCGAGAGGTTGGATTTGGGAGTTACACAGAGAAGTAGAGGTAGACCGAAGAAGTATTGGAGGGAAGTGATCAGACAAGATATGGCGAAATTTGATCTCACCGAGGACATGATTTTAGATAGAAAGGAGTGGAGGCCACGAATTAAAGTAGCAGGCTAATAGGTTGGGAGGGTTAGGTGGATTAGTAGTACGGTAGAAGGATTAGTCGTGTTTTATATCCTGTGTTGTTTTTATCCATCATAATTATGTTGATGTTATCGTATTTACACACTATCATGTGTTTTTCGTTGTTAGTTGTCCTTTATATTTCCTTTTCTTTTCCTTCACCTTTTTTTCCATATCTAGTTTATTCTGCTTATGAGTTTTTTAGACGAGGGTTCCTAGGAAACAACCTCTCTACCTCGTGAGGTAGTGGTAAGGTTCACGTACATTCTACCCTCCCCAGACCCCACTTGTGGGATTCCACCGGGTATGTTGTTGTTGTTGTTTGTTTTCCTCCATACCAAGCACCCCCTAAGAGGACAAAGTGATAAGAAAAGAAGAGAAATTGTATTAATTGCTGTATATTTTGGCTAATACATGCATTCCTTCTTCAATATATAACGAAGAAGTTTTGAAGTGTGCCTCTTTTTTAAGATAGTATATTCCCAACTTATGTTGTCTTCTCAAACGAGAATATCTTATGATAGAACATATATAAATTCATTCAGTAGAAGGTGCATGTAGCACTAGTAGATGATAAATTGATAGTATTGCTTGCGATGATGTGGTTATTCCTAAGCAATCCTCCAAATGCACCAGTCTGTTGGTATTGAACTATGATGATTGAAGGTGTTAAAAGAGGAGGGGTTGAATTAAAATCACATGCAAGGAAGTTATCCTAAAAACGTTACTCCCGTCGTCCATTTTATGTGATGATGTTTGATTGGGCACAAATTTAAGAAAGATAGACTTTTGAAACTTATGGTTTAAAAAAATCATGGACATTTCTGTGGCTATAAATCTCATTAAAAGTAAAATGGAAGTTTAAAGTTAAATTATTTGCAAATATAGGAAAGTGTCGTTTGTTTGGGACAAACTAAAAAGAAAAGAGTGTCACATAAAATGAGACATGGGAGTACAATATTCAGGATCCATACAAACTTAAGGACAATATAACCCAATGAAGCAAAAAGTCCATATTGGCGATCCTAACTTGTTGGGGTTGAGACTTGCAACATATTTGGCCAAGTTCCCATTTAAAAGGTGCTTTTTCTTGGAAGTGCTTTTCGGCAAGTACTTTGGAGAGTAGCAGTCGTGTTCGGCTAAACAATTTGAAAAGCACTTTTGTCAATATTATAACAGTAATTTGTGATTGATTGACTTAGGTTTGAAAGTTCTGCTGGGAAAAACTATCTTTTAGCTTTTGAAAAACAACTTCTGCTATTATGCAAAACACTTATCTTTTTATTCTAAAAGCCTGGCCAAACACCTCAGCAGTTTAGAAAGATATGTTTCAATCAGTATTAAAAGCACAAGCAATACAAGTTGGGTATTATTCAATTGCTTGAGAGTAAGTCAAGTAATACTAGTTGGGTATAAGTTGTTTAAAAAGATATGTTTCAACCAGTGTTAAAAGCACAAGCTCAATGCCAACTGACTATATGTGCCAAGAGATTGAATCTGAGGCAGCAAAGGATCAAAGAGCATTGAGCTCTTTTTGGACTTACATTAAAGAACACATGCACAAATGAAGAAAAAAATGGACCAATAGAAATGTACCTTCAAGGATAATAACTATAAACATAACAATAGGGACAAGTGAATAGAAAAAAGTTAACATTGAGAAAAACTTCTTGTTTAGTGTGTTGCCCTCTTCTCGGCAGAGCCAACTGGTGATGAGATGCATGCCTTAATGCTTTGGCACCTGAATGCATTGCCTAAGCGAGGAAAGCACTTGGTCTGGTTGAAGCTTCTGTTCTTGAGGCAGATAACAGGATCTCCAATCTTTTGAGCTTCACTCTTGTAACTCTTTATGTTACAGGTAGTCTAAAGCAAATTCAATGAAAGCTAAAGTTCATATAAATTCGCTGGAAGTGTGAGCAAGTCAAAGAGTGACACTTGAGCCTTATTTATTCTATGTTTATTTCTTGCCAATTTATTTTTTGTGCTCTTTCTGCACCGCGTTGTGTTTCTTTGAATTATTCACGAATGTAGAGAAAAGAGGAAATTGTAAGCTTGTGCTGCAAGATTCAGCTAGTTAAAATTTAGACTGCACTAAGCTTTATTAAGCAAAGATTCCTGTTTGTAAAAAGTAGTCTATCACTTTAAGATCAGTATCATGAGGTTGCTTTCAAGCAAGATCATTTGTTTTCTGATCTTTGTATATGAGATTCCAGGAATTCTACATTGGCTCTTGTTTGATGGGCCAGAAAAGTATCGTGCAGGAGTATTGTTAGCTAATAATTAAGAAGAGATGAGCAATTGGGAAGGTAAAGGGCCTCTGTGGTTATGCTATGTACTTATTGGAATCATGGAACTTATTTGTTTAAACTTTAAGAGAACCACTATGTTTTAACTCTGAGCATACAATACCTGAATGTCTGCTTTCCTTGTCTACATTTGTCTTCTCCTTGATTGCAGGATGCACCGAAAGAAATAATTAATAAGAAAGAAAAAATCTTAGAAAAAAAAAATTCATCATAAACCAAATCAATGGATATGAAATCTTTCCATTTATTGGCAGTGCTCTAGTCTAATTGCTTCTGTGAGTTAAAACACAGTCAAGATTCCTAGCAACAGTTTGCAGAAACCTTTCTTGAAGGTAACAAAAAGATGGGAGGTAGGAGGACCATTTCTGATTGCTGCTTGGGGCTTTATAAATTATGAGGGAAATTCTTAAGAGTGGAGGTAATTTACTCGTGCTCTCATGCAGCTGAAGTAGCAGGTAAAAAGTGAGGGAGAAGCTGAGAGAGATATCAGTTAGAACGAAATGGCCTTTAGAGATTGTTACCTTCCTATAACTCCTTCATTGAGAATATATACGAGGCAAAGCATTTGACCTTCCTTTGTCAGGGTGGATGAAAGTGAATCACTTAATTTGACATCCTTTTAGCGGAGTGCTGAGACTCTTCATGTACTTTAGTTGTCTGCTTTGAATTAATGTGCTTTATGCAGTTTGGTATTTCTTTGGCTCGTATGTAAGAGGTTGTCATTATAAATGGAATTTATATGAATGTGGACATGGTCCATTATGCGTCAATTTCTAGCAAGTTAACAGGCCTACTTCATGTGAGATGGAACCTGTTTCCATGTTGCTCGGACTCTCCAAACATGTTGCCGCACCCATCAACATTTTTGAATAGTCCGAGCAACATAGTGGTCCTATTTTGTATCTGAAAGAACTAACAGGCAGGTTAGGTTTAGTGCGCCCTCACTCTCTCTCTCTCTCAAAAGGTTTAGCCCCTGTACATGACCTTTCGCATCTGAAAGAATAGAAAAGCAGATGCAATGGATGTCTGGACTTGTTTCTAGGAGCCTGGCCTTTTGCATGATCTAGTGAAAGAATCAAGATTAACCTCCCTGGTTACAATATGCTGCTTTCCTACTTTTTCTTTCTGTTCTATTCTTTTCTTTTTGCAGCACAAATGATGTTATCCTTGTGGAGGCAAACAGATAACAAATATTACCAAACACAGTTTTGGATATTTTCATTAGTTTTCTTTGTTCACCATCCTTTTGAAAAGGGAAAGTTTTACTTCTTTTGTCACAGAATACAGGCAGAATGTATGTGTTAATTATTTCATCCTTGTGAACACACGAATCGTCTTTGATGGAATAAAATGTAAAGGATTCAAGTAATTTGCATGGCTATGATGATTTTTGTCTTTGTTTTTCGTTTCTTAGTTCTGGGTCTGCGCTCCCCTTTTTGCACATTTACGATTAGAATATGTACCTAGAATGCTGTAACGTTAGGACCTCAGAACCTCTTCCATTTGGAAGTTGTCATATTTGTGTGTGATTCATGTTTGTTGATATTGTGCAAAGTAGAAGACCTTTAGGTTTATCTCATCAGTCAGAAGTGAGATATAAGCGGTGTTTGATTGCCCATCTATTGATGTTTATTTTCACAACCAAGGTCGCACTACCAAGGCTTATAGTCTAGTGGTACCGGTGGTGTTAGTCTGTGTTATGCATGTTTGGTTGAGTATATATTTGCTCATAAGTCAGTAGCATCTGAAGTTAATTGCATGCAGTTCTACTGAAGGTTGTATGACTTCTCAAGCGACTATTGGAGTTGGGGACCTCGTGTAAAGGTACTTATTTGATGCTTTGTTTAAAGAAGCTCCAAGCATTTTGAAGCTTGTCTGTCTTTCTCGTGTCCTTCCATCTGCTAATATCTACCAACTTTTGCACGGTGGCCATCTTTACTAATGATATGCTTATTTTGTTCAAATAACATGATATGGTTTTCTTCCAGCTCTATGATGCATTTCCACACTAGTAGAAAAAATACATGTTCAATACTAGTTGTATGACGATTTAGATGGGTGTACTCAGTGTTATAAGATTCCTGTTTGTAAAAAGTAGTCTATC
>DF359543.1:20169-34712 GCA_000787875.1 Solanum virginianum
TGCGAGCTCGGTCTTTAAGATCACAACAATAGACCTATATATCCTTGCAAAGTCGTGCATCAATTTGAGAAAAGTTACTTTGTCATTGCCTTTTCTGAAATACTTTTGAAGCCTTATAATTTCTTGGAAAATGATAATTGTTTTGTGTTTGACAAAGAAAGTTCAAAAAACAACTTGGATACTTGGTTGATGTATCAATTTCTAGCAAGTTAATAGGCTTAACTTCAGAGAGACATGGGACCTTGCTCGGACTCTCAAAACATGTTGGATCCTCCAAAGATATGAGGACCTGTTATGTATCCAAAAGAACTAACAGGCAGGTTAGGTTTAATGCTCTCTCTTTTTTACATTAAGAGTTATATGTAACAAGACTTGTCATACCGATTGTTAGATTTATATACACAAGGGTTATATATTAACATGATAATGTAAATCAAAAACGAAAATCAAAAGGCACTAGTCTGTTGAAGATTTCAGAAAACTCGTTTAGGCTTAATGAGTCCACAACTCCAACCTTCAAAGTAATTTTTGTAATTAGAACTTATGTTTCATGGATGATCTCCATTTTGCCCCAACCGGACCTTTTATCCCCACTCGAGGTCAAGGGACACTAAGCTATTTATGAAAATTTTCGACAACTTTCATAGGCCTTAGCAAATAGGCGTCCCTACCAAATTAAATAAGACGTTTTTATTCTCTTCCATAAAGGTAATATTACTTCTTTTACGAGTTTGCCTCTCAAAATAATATTATTAATTACTTAAACCCAATAATTCATTCCTTGCAAAGGATTACTTCTTCCGAAACACTCCTTTCTTTTTCAAAACTAATTAATTAATCATACATAGTAGAGACCGTAGACTTCTTTAACAGACTTTCAATTACCATATTAATTCGTAAATAAATAAATTAATCATATTGTAATGAATAAAAAGTATCCCGTGTGATTGAACTACTCAATTTAATTTTGAAATCTACCATTATATCTTATTTAACTCCACACATAAGAATTATCAATACCAATTAAGTAAATTAATTTTTTTGACTAATTTAATCCTTGATTATTGGACTTAACTTATTTCACATGACAAGCATAAAATTCGTTTTCATGTGAAATCCGTACAAGTAATCATAAAAGGGTGCTTTCTATCTCGAGTTCATTATATGGTTCTATCAACTAATTATTGTTTTAATAATGTGCTTTATCATTATCCAATATATAGGAATATATTGAAAGGATTTGTAGCTTAAAACCAGTGAAATACAGCGGTGAAGAAAGAAGCGTCTCGTAGAAGCTAACATGCATCCCGCTCAAGTTGGATTAGTACCTGCGCTACAATCAGCGCAGTACAGTGAATGATCTGCGGTTAGTCAATCAAGTTATAAATGAAGTATTGGTAAGATTGAAGAAGAAGGTGAGTGAATGTTTAAATCCTAGATTCTCTAACCAAGTGCTACTTCAAAGTTTCTATTGTTGGTTAGATGAGGTTAACTTGGGGGAGGTTTATTAATGAATCAAGAAATTATTCTTGGTTGCTCAAGATAGTCCAAAGTCGCTTAAATATTTCAACTATCAACTCCCACACTCACTTGTTTCTGTTGTACTCCATATGTTTCTTGAAATGTATGAAATATTTCATTAATTTCTGCTTCAATCAATGTTGGTTAAACAATTTAGTCTATCAATTATGACCATGGCTCTGAAGCAGACATACACATTATATTTAAGCTCTTATGTTGAAACTTTCCTTATTTTAAGGAAAGCTTTTACATTCAATGTGGTATCTACTCTTCCATTTGACAATGGTAGTTTCTTCTTCCAACAACTATTGCTTCTATAAATAGTAACAGCACAAAAACAATCTTCTAAACAAGCCTTTCTGCATTCTTCTTCACCACAAGGATATATCCTCTCAAAATCTGATGACGGCCAATCAACATCCGTCACTAAATCAAAATCATATAAATCTTCTTGTCCAAATTCATCACAACTTGGAACAAATTTTGGTTTGCAGCTCCCATACTTATCGTTCGGATTGATCAATGAATACCCTTTTGGGCATTCACAATATGGTCTCTGATTTTCACCTAGATGACACACATTGTTGAATCCACAAACTCCACTTCCAATTTCTTCAAAAATTGCTTTACATATGTTATCAGGCAGAGACCAAAGAGAAGTCCACTTTTCGTCCCCCATCGAGGTAATCTTAGGATGATAATAATGAGTTAAAACACCATCAAAATCTAGACTTAGCCTGTGATAATTTTCTGAAATAGAAGGGACATTAGGAGGTGTCAACACAAGTCTTTGATTGTTCCTTTTTAGTATGTAAACTGAACCAAACTCATCGAAGATCAATCGAACACCAGAATTGGCTTCATCTCCGGAATCAGAAGTATGACTGTTGTAATACTCAGTATCATAATTGAAATTTGTTGGCTTGGATTGAGTAACAAGAACCAAATTCCCATTACTCAACATCCTAAGATAAAATCTACCTGGAACAAAAAAAGACTCTGATTTTCGAGCAACCAGCTTGTTGTCAATCTCTAATATTTGACTAGGCATAAGGGTATCAGTTGGATATCGAAAACTTTCCCATAAAACTGAAGAGTCAACTCCAACAAGGATAAAGTTTCCTGTATCATTCATGATAGCATAAGCAACATCAGCTACAATTGGAGTAGTGCTCCAAATTATTTTCCCCTGAGGATCGCGGAGAGTTAGTCCATTTTGAGGATTTAATTCCGCGATTGAGCCTCCTGGCACTGGATGACCATCATTTGCATACCAAACTATGATGGTATATTTTATCTTGGCATAGTATATGCAAAGCAAGAACTGGTTTTGTCCTTGAATTTTGTTGAATCCAAACGCAAAATCTCCGAATTGAGAAAGCCATGGGGTGGTTTCATCATTCGCTCTGAGAGAACTGCCTAATGGTATGGTAAACTTAGTTTCTGCTAAAAGTTGCAGGGAAAGGATCAGAAGAATAAGCACCACAGGACAACTTGTGGAGTATGACATTTGGGCCATTTCACATATCAACACTACGAGTTTATCTTTTATACACCACTACCAAACAAACCATTATGTTGAGCGTCTATTTCTACAAATAATTTGATTGAATTGAGAAAGGAAAAGTACTACTCCCTCCATTCCATTTTACATCATATTCTTTTCTCTTTTTGTCCGTCCAAAAAGAATGTCATCTTACTCAAATTAGAAACAATTTACCTTTAAAATTTCTTTTTTACCGTTAATAAAATGATTCTCAACTACACAAATATCTAAGCATAATTTAGACCACAAGTTTTAAAAGTCTTTACTTTTCTCTTAAACATCGTGCAAAATCAAAGGCTATCACATAAAATAGAACGGAGAGAGTAATGTTTCCATGCGAAAAGATTAGGAAGTTTCTCATTGTTTCCGTGAAAATTTATTTTTTGCAGTACGTTTTTCCAAGTAAATTGATTTGATGGAAAATAATTGGGAAAGTCATGTTATATGGCATAAATTTTTCACAATTTTGCGACATGAAAAATCTTTATTTCTAATAATAATAATAATAAGATAATAATCCGACACATCAATGGCAGTAAAAAATAATCTTTAGAACATACAAGGTAAAATCCAAAAAAAACTACATAAGAAAGAATTCAGTCAACTTCACCAATTATTGGTGCAACATGAGTGCTTTGTACTTTTTTGACTTATAAGCTTTTGGTATATTCTTTTCATCCCATTTTAGTTAAATTTGTGAGTTAATGTACACATATTAAAAAAAATATTTAAAGATAAAATTTTAACCATACTTTTCATTAGTACCCTTTATGGAATCATAAATATGTAATATAATTTGTCTCTTAGAAAATATAAAATTTCAATAAATGAAAAGGTAAATATGAACAAAGTTTCAAACATTCATCTTGAACTTTGAGCAATTCAATTATCTTGAACCTTGAAAAAAATCTAAAAGGTTAATTAATTTGGGACGGGTTGACTCAGATGACAGTTTTTAAGAGGGGTATTTTTGTCCATTTCAATCCTCATTTAATTAAATCCTTGGTCATTTTAGGCTTGAATAAAGCCTTAAAAGATAACCCAAGTGTATTTTATTCACCATTCTTCACTAGAAGGGTTTCTTAAGAACACTATAAGAGGGAGGAGAGCAAAAGTTCTTGATTTTAGCACAAAGATATACTGGAGTTTGATTGTTCCTTCTATCCCCAGGTACGTAAGGCTCACTAAAGTGTGGAATTACCTTTGTTGACACGTCCCCTTCATCTACTTGAGTCAAGATTTGGAAAATTTTATTACCCTAATACTAAACTCTTGCATTTATTATGAATTCTCTCAATAATGTGTGAAGTACTTTTTGCATTGCATAATTAATGATATGATTTTGAGGTAAAGTTCAAACTTGGAAGCATGAACCCTAAATTGCATACTTTTATGAAATTTTATGCATGGATTGAGTTGAGGTTTGAGTTTGGTATTGATTTGATGAGTTGAGTAATTTGAACATTATAGAGCATGAAAAACATATTGAACCTAGTTATTTATACTACCATGAAACTTACTTGCATTGCGTGATGAGTCAAATTGAGTGAGTCTAAACGACCGTATGAGTCTGAGTCAAGTTTGATCATCTACATAGATTGAGTTGATTAGTAATTGAGATGAGTTGAGATGAGGTAACCCAACTAAGGTAGAGATTTGACTTGATCAACTAAACATTGATGATTGAGTTGATTGACTAAGCATTGAGGATTATGTTGATTAATGAGTTGATCATGTTTTAATCTTGGGAGAAGTATCAAGCACCAAGCTGGGAGTGAGTAAAAATCTACATTAACCCACAGAACTATGTTACCGGCTTAGGATAGTCGTACAACCCATTTTGGTGACTCTTGTCCCAAAAGTTGTTGTTTATTATAGATCTATTAGAGAGTTGGTCATCCTTTACCATGACACATTTAGGATGAGCATGGCAACGATGTCACCTTCATTGTGCATCACCAAACTAAAGGTGATAGGATTGGATGTCGATTAAGAGAAACTCTTAAGCACCTTGATTGAGCATGATATGTTAAACCTCGTCTATATTTACTGAGTATATTTTAAAAAGCACGATTTAATTTAAACTTACATGTATTGAGTTGAGTATGAATTATTGAGTCTAGATGAGTAAGTTGAGTTGTATTTTCTAGAGCTATTTTACATACTAGTATATTTCATTTACTGATATCCACTTAGACCTATATCATTTTATGATGCAGATACGGGTGATAGAAGACTTTAGCCCAAGCATAATTGAAGTCTAGATCAGTGCATTCCGTAGTTGGTGAGCCTTTCTTGCATTCTTTTTACTTCCATTGAGTACTTTATTTTTTTTGATTTGGTGTGTCCATGGCCTGTCATGGCACCATCTAGGTTGTTGAGTAGAGGCTTCATAGACACTGAGTAAAGGATTTTGTTGAGTACCTTGTATTTCCAAACTTATTCATTAAAAGCTATGAGTTAGTAGATTTATGCTTATCTTGATGATGTATATCTATTTGAGTATTATTCTTCCGCTGTCGAGTTGATGTGATGATGTGGCATGGTTCTCTTGGGGAATCAACAATAGTTCTTCAAGTGCCGGCCATGCTAAGGGTACCCTCTCGGGGCATGACAAACTTGGTATCACAACACAGAGTTCATGAGTCCTTGGGAGTCGATGAAGTCATGTCTAGTAAAGTCTTATTTATGGATGTATTGTGCACTACACTTTATAAGGAGGAGGCTATAGGACATTAGAAACTGCCACACTTTCTTGTATTCTGAGTTCATGCAATTGAGTTAAAACTCTCTTCTAACTTGTGCATTACGCGCTTGCAAATCATGCCTCCTGAATGAACCATGACCTAAAGGAATGCTCCAACTAACAAAATGCTGAGAACCCTACTATGGAAATGAGAGGCAGAGGTTGACTGGAAAGAACTGCTGGCATTCTTGTGACGCCTACCGCTCCAACTGCTCCTACCACAAAGTTTGATTTCAAAGGAGCTATCACCATGCTCACACAGTAGGTAGCTTCCTAGAGCGGGAGCCAGGGCTCATAGATTCCTTGTTCTAGCTTTTAAGAGCCAACAACTGCCACTAGACTGAGAGGCTTTTTGAGGAAGATCCCACCGGTCTTCACTAGGTCAAAGGTTGAGAAGGACCATCAGAACATCATTGATGAGATATGGAAAGTGTTAAAACCTATGCATGCGACCAAGACTGAAGGAGTGGAGCTTGCAGCCTATCAGCTCAAGGATGTGACTAATGTTTGGTACAATCAGTGGGAAGAGAGTCGACGTAAGGATACTAAACTCGCTGTTTGGGATGCGAGTGACTTCCTCGATCACTTCTTTCCTCAGGAGTTTAGAGGAGCAAAGGTTGAGGAGTTTGTGAATCTGAAATAGGAAGGGCTAACTATTAAGGAATACAACCTAAAATTTGTCCAATTATCTAGGTATGCCTTAGAGATGGTCTAGGATATGGGAGCTAGGATGCGGAAGTTCATATCTGGGTTGGGTAGACATGTGAAAAAGGGCTGTAAGGCAGTATTAATGACCCTTGGCAAGATATTTCTAGAATGATGGTTCATGCCCAGCAAAATGTGGAGGATAAGAAGGACAAGAGGAGCATCTGAGTAAGAAGGATAAGTCAGCAAGGCCTGAGCCCTATCAGACCAAGCAGAGTAAGGGAGATAAGTCATACTTCCCGAAGAGGTCCTCTTGCTATACACCATCTTTAACTAGTGCACCAACCCTAAGCCACAAGTATGATAATAGGTCCTAAGGTCAGCCAAACTTTAGGGCACAGGGTGCACGGTCTCTAGCTAGTGTGACTCTTTGCTCTAAAGGAAAGCTACCTTGTGGGAAATGTGGCAGGATGCATGCATTTGGTAGAGATGGAGGGAACGGTTGCTACAAGCGTGGCCAACCAGGATATTTTCAGAAGGAGTATCCAATGTGGGGCAATAAGGCCTAGTACTCTACCACTGCACCACCGACGAGGGGTAACCAGAGAGGTGTTGCACCAGGGGCAGGCATTGGAACAAACCATCTGTATGCGATGAGGGAATCAACAGGACCAAGAGGTTACACCGTATGTTATGATAGTTATGCTTTGAGTTTTTACCTTTCTTTGCTATGCTTTACTTGATCTGGGTGCAACATATTCTTTTGTGATGCCATATATGGGTGGTAGATTCGAGATTCTTCCTGAGTGTTTGCTTGAGCCATTTTCTGTTTTTACTCCTGTTGGCGAGTCTATTCGAGTTGAGAGAATCTATAGAGATTATGTGGTGTCCATCTATCATAGAGATACTCTTGCTAATTTAATTGAGTTAGAGATGGTCGATTTTGATATAATCCTTGGTATGGACTGGCTTTACGCATGCTATGCCTCTGTTGATTGCAGAACCTTAACTATTAAATTTTAGTTTTCAAATGAGCCTGTTATTGAGTAGAAGGTAGATTCTGTTGCGTCAATGGGTAAATTTATTTCTTACCTCAAAGCCCGAAGATTGATCTCTAAAGGATGTATCTACCACCTCATGCGAGTAAAGTGCGATGATGTTAAGCCCTCTACTATTGAGTCTGTCGTGATCGTGAGATAGTTTCCTAATGTATTTCCTATGGATTGGCCCGGAGTCCCTTCTGATAGAGAGAACGACTTCGAAATTGATGTACTTCCTAACGCCCAGACCATATAGAATGGCCCTTATGGAGTTGAAAGAGTTAAAAGAGCAGTTGAAAAATTTGCTAGAAAAGGGATTCTTATGGCCGAGTATCTCCCCATGGGGCACTCCGATCTTGCTCAGGCGAAAGAAGGATAGTTCTCTTAGGATGTATATTAACTAACGTCAATTGTATAAGGTGACAATCAAGAATAAGTATCCCCTTCTGAGGATCGACGACTTGTTTGACCAACTTCAATGTGCTATGGTTTTTTCTAAGATAGACCTCAGATCAGCCTATCACCAATTGAAGGTGAGAGAATATGACATCCCGAAGACCACTTTTTGAACATGATATGGTCAATTTGAATTCTTGGTGATGTTATTTGGATTGATAAATGCACCTACGACCTTTAATGGACCTACTGAAAAGAGTATTCAGACATTATCTTGATATGTTTGGGATTGTGTTCATCGACGATATTCTGGTGTATTCTAGAGATGAAGAGGAGAATGCCAATCACCTCAGAATTGCATTGCAGACGTCAAATATAATGAGTTATATGCAAAGTTTTCTAAGTATTAGTTTTGGCACAAATCCATGGCTTTCTTGGGTCATGTGGTTTCTGGAGATAGAATTTGAGTCGATACTCAAAAGATCGAGGAAGTCAAAAAATGGCCAAGGCTAACCACACCGACTTAGATATGGAGATTTCTGGGATTGGCTAGCTATTACCAGAGGTTTATTGATGGATTTTCTTCCCTATCCGCACCGTTGACTAGACTGACTCAAAATAAGGTCTAGTTTCAATGGATTGATGAGTGAGAGTGAAGTTTCAAAGAGTTGAAGATGATATTAACTACCGTACCAGTGTTGACCTTTGTTGATAGGACGGATGGATTTATTATTTACTGCGATTCTTTGAGAGTGGGATTAGGATGTGTGTTGATGTAAAGGGGGAAGGTTGTGGCCTACGCCTTTAGACAGCTTAAGGTGGATGAGAAGAACTACCCCACTCATGACTCAGAGTTAGCAGCAGTAGTGTTTGCTCTTAAACTATGGCATCACTATTTATATGGAGACATGTTGATATATTCGCAGACCACAAGAGCCTACAATATGTCTTCACCCTGAAAGATCTTAACCTAAGGCAGAGAAGATAGCTTGAGTTGCTCAAAGACTATGAAATGAGCATCCTCTACCATGCAGGTAAAGCTAATGTTGTTTTTATGCTCTTAGTAGGTCGTCCATAGGAAGCACCACCCATGTGGAGGAGGAGAAGAGAGAGTTAGCCGAGGAGGTTCACATAATAGCATGATTGGGAGTTCAATTAGATGAATTAGGCGAAGGAGGAGTTCTTGTGCATAATGGGTCTGCATCATCTCTAGTAGTAGAGGTGAAGGAGAAAGAAGATCAAGATCCTATCTTATTGCAATTGAAGGAGGATGTGCGTAAGCTGAAGGTAATGACTTTCGTCAAAGGGGGAGATGGGGTATGAGGTATCAAGGAAGACTATGTGTTCCAGATGTTAATGATGTTCGAGGGAGGATCATGACAAAGTCCTACTGTTCCAGATATTCCATCCACCTAGGGTCTACCAAGATGTACCTTGACTTGCAACATGATTTAATTTAGGTGATAGTGGATTGGATGACGAAATCTACCCATTTCTTGGCAGTCAAGACGACTAACTCCATGGAAGATTATGCCCGGCTATACATATAGGAGAGTATTAGACTGCATGGAGTCTCTTTGTTTGTTATCTCAGATATATGAGCTTAATTCACTGCCTAAGTTTAGAGATCCTTTCAAAAGAGTTTGGGTACAAAGGTGCACCTTAACACTACTTTTCACCCGCAGATGGATGGCCAAGCAGAGCGTACTTTTTAGATGTTGGAGGATATGTTAAGAGCCTACACCTTGGATAGATTTTGTATACAATAATAGGTCCCATTCAAGCATTCAGATAGCCCTATATGAGGTACTTTATGGGAGGAGGTGTAGGTCGCCGGTTGGATGGTTTGAGGCAGGTGATGCAGAGTTGATTGGACTAGACTTGGTTCACCAAGCTATAGAGAAGGTGAAGATCATTCGAGAAAGGTTGAGTACTGCACAGAGTCAACAAAAATCCTACACAAATGTTAGAAGAAGAGACTTAGAGTTTGAAGTCAATGATTGGGTGTATTTGAAAGTGTCGCCCATGAAAGAAGTGATGAGGTTTGAAAAGAAAGGAAAGTTGAGTCCGTGGCATATTGGCACTTATCAAATCATAAAGTGAGTGGGCAGTGTGGCACATGCGTTAGAACTACTATCAGAGTTAGCGACCATCCACCTGGTCTTCCATGGTTCCATGCTTAAGAAGTGTTTGAGAGACCCATAGTAGGTAGTGCCTGTCGAGAGTATTGGAGTGAAAGATAATTACAGTTACGAGGAGATTCCTATCCAAATCCTTGATCGTCAGGTTCACAAGTTAATTTATTCTTGTATGCTGATGATGAGAGAGTTGATGTTAATGAATTCCCTCTAAATTCTTGAGTTCCCATTCCTTAAGTTCTTCGTTCATTCTTAGTATGATAGACGATAGAGTTCTAGAGTCCAAGTGAGGATTAATATGATACATTGAATGTTTGATTGTTTTACTTGCTGAATTCTTGATTTATTAATTCCATGGGTGAGATGAGAGCTGGTTGATTGTTAATTCTATAGGTAGATTCAAGCCTTGACCTAAATCCCAAGATTTCTCATCATTTGAGGACGAATAATGCTAAGGGGGAGATAATGTAACACCCCTAATTCCTTTTACCTAATCTGGAGTAGATGCACATAGAATGTTGAGAAAAGTCTAATAAAAGCTACAGAAGAAGGTTCATGAGGGCCATTTATGACTTGTAGATAAGATTACGACTCATAAAATAGATCTCGTGAAACCCCTAGATGACTTGGTAAAACTTTTCTAAGTCTAAGCCCTATATACGAGATGGTATATGACCCATAAAATATTTCACGACTCATAGATTGGTTTCATGGATTGAAGGTCCAAATATCGACTTTTCAGTATCTAGAATTATGAGTTAGCAGATGAATCATAGAATGGTTTACGACTCATAGAGGAAGTCTCGACACAAATTTTAGTAACTCAAATTTTAGGACCCCTAGTTTACGAGAGGTTGTCTATGACTCATAGAATGGTTTAAGGCCTGTAGACGGACTCTCGTAGACTCAGGGGACAATTTTTAAGAGGGGTATTTTAGTTCATTCCAATCCCTATTTAATTAAATCCTTTTGTCATTTTAAGCTTGAATAAAGCCTTAAAACAGAGCCCTAGGTGTATTATTCACCATTCTTCACCATAAAGGTTTCTTGAGAACACTAGAAGAGGGAGGAGAGCAAGAGTTTTTGATTTTAGCATGAAAATCTACTAGAGTTTGATTGTTCCTTCCATCCCCAGTCATCTAAGGCTCACTAAAGTATGGAACTATGTTTGTTCAGACACCCACTTCATCATCTCGAGTCAAGATTTGGAAAAGAGTTGAGATTGGGGAAATTTTATTACCCTAATACTACATTCTTATATTTATTATGAATTCTCCTGATAATATGTGACGTACTTGCTACATTGCATAATTAATTATATGATATTGAGGTAAAGTTCAAACTTGGAAGCATGAATCCTAAATTGCATAATTCTATGAAATTTTATTCATGGATTGAGTTGAGGTTTGAGTTTGGTATTGATTTGATGAGTTGAGTAATTTGAGCATTATAGAGAATGAAAAACATATTGAACCTAGTCACTTATACAACCATGAAGCTTACTTGTATTGCATGATGAGTCAAATTGAGTGAGTCTAAATGACCATATGAGTCTGAGTCCAGTTTGATTATCTGTATTGATTAACTGAGTTTATGAGTAACTGAGACGAGTTGAGATGAGGTAATGAGGTAACCCCATTGAGGTTGAGATTTTAGTTGATTGATTGAGCATTGAGGTTTGAGTTGATTGATGAGTTGAACATATTTTAGTCTTGGGAGGAGTATCGAACACTAAGGTGGGAGTGAGTAAACATCTACTTTAACCCACAAAAATACATTGCTAGTGTAGGATAGTCATACAACCTATTTTGGCAACTCTTGTCCCAAAAATGGACATTTACTATGGATCCATGAGAGAGTTGATCGCCCTTTACCATGACACGTTTAGAACGGGAGTGATAGCTATGTCACCTTCATTGTACATCACAAAACTAAAGGTAATGGGATTAGATGTTGGTTAAGAGAAACTCCTAAGCACCTTGATTGAGCATGATATTTTAACTTGAGTCTATTTTTACTGAGTACATTTTAAAAAGCATGATTTAATTTAAACTTGCATGTATTGAGTTGAGTATGAGTTGTTAAGTCGAGATGAGTGAGTTGATCCTTATTTTATTTAGGTATTTTACATACCAGTATATTCCATGTACTGATGTCCATTTAGACCTGCATCATTTTATGATGCAGGTACGGGTGATAGAGAACTTCAGCTCGTGCACCATTAAAGTCTAGATCAATGCATTCCAGAGTTGGTGAGCCCTTCTTGCATTCCCCGAGGAGCCCATTTTACCTTTTACTTCCATTGAGTACTTTATTTTCTTGGATTTGAGGTGTCCATTGCCTGTTATGGCACCATCTAGATTGTTGTGTAGAGTCTTCATAGACACTGAGTTGAGGATTTTTTTGAGTATCTTGTATTTCGAAACTTATTCATTGGAAGCTATGAGTTAGTGGAGTTATGCTTATCTTGATGATGCATATCTATTTGAGTATTATTCTTTCGCTGTCGAGGTGATGTGACAATGAGGTAAGGTGGTTCTCTTGGGGAATCAACAATGGTTCTTCAAGTGCTGGCTACACCAAGGGTATCCTCCTTGGTTGTGACAAAAGTAGTCAAACATTTTTCAATTTGGAGTTTATTAGAATTATGTGCTTATTTAGAAAAATAATTATATTTGAAAATAAGTAAATTAAATTTATTACCTTTCAGTGTGTATAATCTAAACGTGATCAGAACGTCTAAACAATAGAAAGATAAATCTTATTAAGATGTCACTATAGTCCTTGATTAAATGCATCTTTCTTGTTTTCTTTTAATCTTAGTTGTAGTTTGTAGGAGATTGAGGGCAAGGAGAATCGAGCCTTTGATTTGGGCACCACCCATGTTGATCACACATGATCCACTAGAGTGTAAAGTTTAAATTGTGCTTTGTTAGTATATATGAGTAGGATTATGTTTATAAAAAATAGTCAAACATTTTTCAATTTGGAGCTTATTAGAATTATGTGCTTAGTTAGAAAAATTAATTATAGTTTGAAAATAAATAAATTACTTTTACTACCTTTCAGTGTGTATAATCTAGTCTAGATTGCCCTCACGAACCTCTCTAAGACTATATATATATATATATATATATATGTGTGTGTAATAAAAGTAATTTACTTATTTTCAAACTATAATTAATTTTTCTAACTAAGTGCGCGTGCGCACGCGCGCGCGCGCGCGCACACACACACATATTCTTTCCTCTTGGTGAGCCCAAACCCTTATTCTCAAGTTTTTTTGCTGCTGGTTATATATATATTCTCTTAACTCTGTGAGCCAAAACCCCTTATTCTCAAATATTCCCGCTACTGGTGGAGAAAGTCCTCTTACCGCTGCTGGTGGGTGAGAACCCTTTCGTTCCTTCTTTATTCCAAACCTCCTCCTACTCCTACTCTAGGGCTTGATCGAATCCAGTCACCCCTTTCCTTTTGGGCACTGTTAAGCCTTGTTTCACTGAAACCTTTTGTTTTAGGCGAGAACCCTCTCTTCAAATCAAATAAACCTAAATCAAACAAGTAAAAAATGAAAGATGATTATTCATGGGTGCTTGGCCTTCCAGCCCCTTCGTTATCAAGGTTTGTAAGGCCTCAATAGCCTAAAAAGAAGGAACCTCGTGTCAATGGTAATGACTGTCTAATTTTTATTTAGCTATATATCTGTTGATTTTGTTGTTTTTTCCTGAGGTTTTGTTTCACAAGAGTCTTAATCTGTAGATTTTACAAGAACTTTAGAAAGGAAAGAAAGGGATTATGGAGAATGATTCTTTCTTTTTCCTTTCTAGATTTCTTGAGCTAATCCATTTTCTTAACCCGTGAACTCTATCCTTTTTCTTTGTATGTGAATTTGTACTTTCTCTCATCTCTTTTATCCCTTTGACAATAAAATAAAATAAAAATTAATAAAAAGCAAGTTGAATATACAAATGTTATTCAACATATACTCTCTTGAATGACGGTCGTAACAATAATAGTCCTAAGGTAGAAAATTCTTTGTCGAGTAGGTTTTAAAAATCAATTTTACAGTATAGACACTTATGACCTCTCCTCTATACAAGATTCATAACAAATAAAGATAATTTCTTGTTATGGGTCTTAAAACTCTCACCTTAGCATACCCTTTTGCTTTACAATCGAATATTGTACTTTTGTTGGAGAGACTGGTAATAATTTTGTGCAGTCCAGATCATGGTTCTGATGATACATTTTATTAGAGATGTTTGCATATTTGGCATTGATGTCCCTAGACACGTATAACATATTCAATGCTCCTGTCAATTTAATATTTATGTTATGCATTTAATATTTATAGAATAATCCATATATAAATTATAAAACATAACATTCTTATTACATTTATTCTTGCAGAAAAAAATGATGAAGCAACACATTGGAATATCCTGAATATCAGTCAAGGACAGGTCACATTTTTGTACTAAAGTAGTCAAACATTTTTCAATTTGGAGTTT
>DF359543.1:34727-58693 GCA_000787875.1 Solanum virginianum
ACCTTATGGACCAAGGACAGGTCACATTTTTGTACTTCTCAAATGTTTATATTCTTTTAAACTTGAAAATCATTATTGTTTTGTCCTGTATTTTCTACTCTAATATTACTATTTTTATGGTATACTTTAGTTTTGGCGCCTCCTCTAATTATCCTTTTCATGTAATTCAGTCCCAATTTCATTCAATTTTTCCTTCATTATATTCATAATGGCAATATACATTTCTTTGTGGATATAGGTACTTTATATTTTTTGGATTGTAAATTGAACCACGACCTAAAATTATGATTAATGTGAGTAAATGGTAGTGGGAGACTAAGGCCAAAAGTTCTATATGATCATCATGTTCTAGTGAGATGCTTTTTAATTTTTATTTGTTCATAAAACTTTCATTTGTCAGCCATAATATAAAAATATTATTTTTTGTACATTAAACATTTTGAAATCTTTCAAGAGTGTCAAATCACTATTGATCAAACTTTTTGATATATAACTCTTGAGCTATTAAAATTTATTTATATCATATATTCATCTATAGATATATAACTCTTGAACTATTAAAGAGACTCTTGACAATCATTGAACTTCATATACTTCTTGCATGCTCTCCATTTTCTCTTATTAAGTAATACATTTTTCAATAAAAGTAGGCAAGTTGTAAATAGGAGGTGGTAGAGGTGCACTTAAGAAATTCTATTTACCTTTCAGGATATTGGAGAAGAAGTTCTGACTTATTTTCAGAATATAATCAACTCAAAAGTTTAGTCTAGGGTATTGATCGTGCTAGATCATTACAATAAATAATGTACATAATGGGTCTCTACTTTTCTCATTCAATAGATAATGTACATAGCGTGTTGGATATAGAGAATGAGATTTCTAGTATTATATTTGTAAGCATTTTTACTGGTAAGCAGAAACTCATTAGGTGTAGAAGCTAGGTTACATTTAAATATTAGAGCCTAAAAAAGTATACATTATAAAAATGTTTGTTATTTGCATGTTAAAAGATGACTATAACAATCATAAGAGTAAACCAGGTTCTATATGCAGACCAGATATCAATGCAGTAATTAGAGGAATATTAGATGTATAGTGAAAAAACTCCTTGCTCAATGGAGAAATAACCACTACCTACTCTCTTAGAATTTCTACAACTTCACTACTTCAAAATTGAGTAATGTTAAGGTTACAATCTCGCAACACTCCTTTGTAAATTTAGCACTACAACTTTTCCTTGTAGGAGTCCTGTTTTGATTCTGCTCCCTTATTTAGCACTCCCTGTCCTTGTAAGATTTCGCTTCTCTAGCTGTGTCCATATTCCTGGTATTGCAACCTGAACCTAGTTACATTTGTCATCATCAAAATAATTATCGCAGATCCTAAAGAATTTCCCCTTTTTGATGATTGCAAACCTGTATGTTATATACCTGTGTTGCATTACTTTCCCATTTTGACATCCCAAAAATAAACATAAGTACGAGAAAAGATAACTAATAATGACACAAGCACACAAACTAGTTGTCTCACAAGGCATAACAACATAAAATTGATTATATTAGGCATCCACAAGAAGAAATAAGCGTAAAGATGTAAGAGAGATAAGATATCAAATAACATTCATAACTAGACATACTGCCAGCGAACCATTGTCAACAAGTAAAACATATACACATCCAAAAATATAATTGTCTGTAGCAACCAAAAGTAGAACCGAAAGAAAATTATATAGAGCCAAAAAAGAGGACATGGAGGGTTAAAGGCGAGGAGCAAAGGAGAAGGGGGCTGATCCAAGCATCTTCAAGAGGACGTCCACCTTAGCATTGTGATCCTGTTGTTGATAGAGGAGTTGATCCTTAAGTTGACCCATTTCAGCCTGAGCCTCTCCCAATTGATCCTTCAACTCATTTACCTGCATATGAAGTCTAACTTGTTCAGCGCGAATAACCTGCAAGTCAAGCATCATTTGCGACATAGGTCCTGCAGCCTTTGGTGGAGCAGAAGCAACGGGGTAGCAAGAAGATAGCTGCACTATAGGGCGGTAGTCATATCAATCATTTCTTTTTTTCAAATGCCTATTTGCACATAGTAAGACTTTACACGCCTTGAAGGCACGAGTCAATAGATTTCCAAGGGCCAGCTGGTGAGGGCCAAACGCAGGATCAATAAATCTTGCCATATACTGGATGATGAAGGAGAACTGGTCAACTAGTTCCTCAAGATCAATGGTGTTAGCAAGTCCCATGTCGCTAACTGTCACCTTATGGACCACTTCGAATAACTTCAAAAATGGAGGCATTTCCCCTTTTAGTATCTTCCTGAGCACATCAGACACCCTGCCCTGAGTGCATTTAAAAGTAAGCACACAATATTGATCCTAACTCCAAACATATTCCACCAACCCAATAGATAAAATTTCTAAGATTTCACCTAACCTAACTTTATCAAACACCAGTTCCACACCCTGAACTCTAGATGTAGCTATACTACCCTCTAGAACAGTCAGATTCACATAAAATCACACCACTTCTTTCTCATAATCCATAGGCTCTGTATCTAAAAACATATGTTACCACCCTTGAGTAGCCAATTTAGTGCACCATTTATCCACTAAAGGGAACTGACGTACGTCTGGGTGGATCACTTGTCCCCTAAGCACCACTTTAGACCCAAAGTAGTTAAGTTTCCCCATTGAGATAAATTTTTCCACATGCTTATTAACCTTAGAGGATATAGAAATAGTAGAAAGAGAAATAGGTGCAAGGGACCCTTACAGGATGAAACAACTCTAACAGGAGAAGAGGAGGAGGAAAAGGGGGGAGGGGTATTAGAGGCTTACCACGACGTGATCTTTTCCAATTGGACTTTGCCACATCTGGAGTAGTTGGCCTTCATTTGTTGCATGTCAAGGGTGAAAAGAGTAGAGAAGAGTAGTTCTTGATATAGTAGACACTTTCTTGGGAAGTTGAACAATGTGTATTGATTCTGAAGTATTAGGAGATGGAGCTAGCGATTAGAATGGGGTAGGGTTGCTAAGGGCACTAGCAATGGTACCAGAGAGGTGGAAGGTTAGGGTTTGGTAGGAAAATAAGGAAGGAAAGAGTACTGTCTGAGGAGGAGGAGGACATGCGCTCATTGATAAGGCAATTGTGCTGAAGGATGGGTAGGATAACATTGCTTTAATAAGGTTTAGACACACTCAGTGGAGAATAGGGAGGGGAATGTGGTAGGTTAGGATAGGGTGAGGGAGAGAAAGATGGATGGGTGGAGGCAACTGGGTCTTGTGATGATTGTGGTCGACTAGTGGTAGGCATGGTGGCGAGGGGACTCTGGCTAGTAGGGATGGTGGTGGGGACTGATAGTATGCTGAGGAGGATAAAGGTGGTAGTTCACTTTGAGACAAAGCTTGGGGAGGTAATGGTGCAGTGGCACTGGAGTCCGAATCAGAAATGATACTAGGGTAGATATTTTTCTTGGTGAGTTTGAGCGAGGATCTTTCTTTGAGAGAGGATTTGTTCTTGGACAAGGAAAAATCGTAAAGGAAAGTAGTGTGAATGGAGTAAATGTTCTGTTTAAAAGGGAGGGTCTTTGGTAATAAGAAGAGTCTATAGTGAATGATTGAGAAGACGTGCCTGGAAGAACTAACACATTGAACCGATGCTTGAAATCCCAATAAAAGTGATTATTTTCTTTAAGTTAGCAAGCTTTCCCCCAAAAGAAAGGTATGGGTTAGAATAAAGACATAAAGAGAGAATCAGGTTCTCTTTATAGTGACTCTAGACAATATTTTTAATGGAATATGCATATATCAACATGTTTCATGCATAGGAAGGAAGAAGCATACCTGATTTAGAATTGGGTGGACTAGCTTCTCCTCACTTGATTGCGTTATTCTAGATGACGAAACTAAGGATAATATCAATAGTTGCTATAGAGGGAGTCCAAGTACAACTAGGTAGTTTACGTTACTGTATGCAAATGAAGTGGTCACTTATTCACTAATACATGTGAACTTAAAATAAGTATAAAATGAAGAAGAAGTGTTATTCATGTGACTGATTAATCCTAGATGAAGGCGATTGAGCTCAAGGTGTTCACGTCCCTGTACTTTGGTAAATATACCAGCCACTTGATCTTCAATTTTGCAAAAGGTTATTTCAATGTGACCTTTCTCAACATTTTCATGCAGAAAGTGATGGCGAACATTTATGTGCCTGGTATGCTTGTGATGCACCGGGTTCTTGGCTACATTTACTGCATATATATTGTCTCACATTATTGGTATGCAATCTACTTTAACTCCTACATCCAGTTACTATTGTTTGATCCATAAGAGTTGAGCACAACAAGATACAACAACCACATTCTCAGCCTCAACAATGGATATGGCCACTAAATTTTGTTTCTTCGTAGCCCACGATACCAAAAATGGTCCTAAGAAGTTTTCCATTCTTAAGGTACTTTTTTGATCAACCAGTTACCCTGCATAATTAGCATCGTCAAATTTAACAAGTTTAAAGAAAGACCTAGTGGGGTGCCAAAGGACTAGGTTCATGGTTCCTTTTAGATATCTCAGGATTCGTTTTACAACTTCCAGGTGGGATCCTTAGGGTATTGACTGAAAGCGTGCAAACAGACCCACACTGAATACTATGTTAGGCCTAATAGTAGTGAGAGATAATAGTAATCCAATCATCCCTCTATACTTGGTCTCATCCATACCATTACTTGCTTCATCTATGTCCATCTTAGTTGTGCCATAGTAGTGTAGTTGATCTTGGCATCTTGCTTTTAAAACTTTGTGAGCAACTCTTTGATGTACTTTCATTGATAGATGGACATTCCACCTTTCATCTCATGAATTTCAAGTCTAAGGAAGAAGATCAGCTTACCCATCACACTTATCTCAAAATCACTGCCCATATGTTTTGGAAACTCTGCTCCAAGGGCTTCATCAGTTCCTCCAGAGATGGTGTTATCAATGTAGACCTAAACTATGAGTGAATGCTTTTTTTTACTTTTGAGGAATATCGTGTTGTCTATCTTGCCTCTAAGGCATCCACGACTCAATAGATAACTTGACAGTTGATCATACCAGGTTCTAGGTATCTGCTTCAGCCCGTACAATACTTTGTCTAGCTTGTACACATAGTTTGGGTGTTCATTATCTTCAAACCCTAGAGGTTGCTTTATATATGCTTCCTCTTGAAGATAACTATTTAGGAAGGCACGTTTTACACACATCTGATATAGGTTGAACTCTATGTGAGTTGTAAACGCAATCATCATCCGTATAGCCTCAATTCTTGCAGTAGGGCCAAAAGTATTATCATAGTTGATCCCTCTTTCTTAGTTGTAACCTTGAACCACAAGTATGGCTTTATTTCTGGTCACAACACCTTGCTCATCCAATTTGTTTTTAAATACTCCTTTTCTTCCAACGAAAGTACGATGTTGAGTAGGGGGAACCAGGTGCCACAATTTGCTATGCTCAAACTTAAGAAGTTCTTCTTGCATGGCGAAGATCTATTCTTCATCCAGTAGAGTTTCTTTGATATTTTTTTGTCTCAACAAGGGACACATAGCTAGAGAAGGCACACATGTTTTTGAGCTTCAATCTGGTAGCTATACTGGAATCCAGGTGACTCAGCAAATTTTCTGGGGAGTGACAACTCTTATTTTTCTAGTTATGACCTTGATCATCTTTTATCGTGTCATCATGGGTCACCGTTGAGGGTCCCGCTCCATCAAATGTCCGACATCAGAGGTATGAGTAGGAGGGAGTACTTATTGAGTTGGAGAAACAGTGAGAATTATGTTATCTCCCTGGGCCAAGAAATTGGCCTCATCAAATATAACATGTGCACTTTGTTTAACACATTTGGTTCTTTTATTGAATACTTTGTGTGCCTTGCTTTATGAAAATTAGGATGATTTCCTCATCACTTTTAGCGTCAAATTTTCCTAGCAAATCATTATCATTGTTGTGCACATTGCATGCACAACTGAAACCACTCCTGTCACGACCCAACCCCATAGGCCGTGACTAGTGCCCGATTGGGGCACCCAGACATATCCACTAAGCCAGATTCAAATTATAATAGCTAACTTATACTCAACCTATGCGCCGTGACTAGTGCCCGATTGGAGAACCAAGTACATATATACCAACTATTTGCTCCGAAGCAAAAGAAGCACTTCAAGCTGATGTACAGAAATCCTAAGCAGGAGTCTCACTAACCTGTACATCAATACCCAAACGCATGAAATACAGAAGAATCCCAGAAATAGAGAGGGGTCAGTATGAAATACGTACCGAATATGTAAAGCAGAATGCACAGAATGTAAAACAGAGTAGTAACTGAAACAGAATCATAGTAAATTAAATCATAACCAAAATATTAAAATGCTTACTTTCAAAAATCCAAACCAGGGTAATAATTCACCACGAAAGTATGGAAGTCAAACGAATATACAACATCAAAATATTTCTTTCGTTTTCAAAATATCAAGATGATGCATAACATACAGGAACGATGACGAACTCCAAACTCACGCCATACCACAACATCTTACTAGAAAGTTCAAATCTCCATCACATATCAACCATAGGATAACTATACTCACAAATCCCAATACAAAAATAAAATAGTGCAAAAGTTAGGCCGCCCAAATTACCGAATCGCGCCCACTATTGGGTCACCCAAATTACCAAATCACGCCTACTAAGGATACATCCTGGACCGCCCAAATTGTCTGAGTCGCGCCCAGGTGCAACCAAATCCTGGACCGCTTGAATTACCGAGTCGCGCCCAGGTATAACGCCAACATATCAAGAAATACATACATATGTATATATATATCATATCACATGGACATAATCGTTATCACCACTCCCAAACCCAAGTAACATATTCATATGCAACATCAACATAATATCTACTCTAAATTCTATCAAAGTTATCAGCATTTATATTTTCGGGACAATTAGAACCTATAATTTTTCCAAACTAACTAACTTCCTTTCAAACACATACCACTCATGGATTTTAAAGACACAAAAGCTAAGGATGTAGTTAATTATCCATAAAAATGGTAAAGAACAAACATAAAACATATTTAGGCTTTTCAAAGGATTAGAAAAATATATCCTTTCAAATGTATCAAACTTCTCATACTTTTACAACTTACGGACTTTAAATGCACAAGAGTCAAAATATAGCTAAATTTCTATAAGTATACCAAGAAACAAACATAAGACATGTTTGAGCCCGATTTGCGAAGGAAGAGGAATCTTTCAAACTTATGACGTTAGCTAGGTTTAACTAAATCATGCCATAGAACCAAATGCTTTATATACCTCAATTCCTTCACGAAACTAATACCACTTACTCTTCCGGACGTCCAGCTCTACAATAAATCACAATAACTTTTATGATTAGTTAAAATTCCTTTTTGGGCCTTAATTCCCAAATTTGTCCCTTATTTTATAATAATTTCGGCAACACTTCCCCTAGAATGTAGGTTGCCCCAAGATTCAGCTCAGCTCAAATTAATCAACAACACAACAACAACAACCCAACAACACCAACAATCATTTTTAATACCATTGCCACACCAAATTCATTAAATAACCTCACTTTATCAAGATTAAAAAAACAAGGCAACATCCAATTTATATACATATTTATCATATTCAAACACTCCTATATACTCCAAGAACCATACTACAACACCCAAACGTCAAACGTATACTTCCAACGTTAAAACATAATATTTAATTACGCCTTGCTTTATGAAAATTAGGATGATTTCCTCATCACTTTTAGCGTCAAATTTTCCTAGCAAATCATTATCATTGTTGTGCACATTGCATGCACAACTAAAAACACTTCAAAAATACATACAAACTAACTCCCAATACCTCTAGCACCCCATACGGATCATATTCATGCCATCTCAACACAATCTCATAGTTTCAAGACAATATAACACTATTTACATACATAATTGAAATTTGACCCTAACCTTCCTTGTTCACAATTCACTTTAACTAGCTATTCTTTTAAGATTTCCTTTCAATTTAATATATACCAACACACATACAAGCTTTAATTTACATAAAATAAAGCTAGAAATCAATATACCTTTCAAACCCCTTTAACGAATTCAAATCGCCAAAGTCATAAAACGAAGTATTGTATTGGCCAACCAACACCTCCAAATTACTTAGGGGACCCAATATACTAGGCTTGTAGTGTCAAAATAATTGTAGAACCAAAAAATGCAAATTGTTGCCAAGTTACTGTAGCAACCCGTGGCTTGTTCTATAGTTGGGAAAGTTTTCTCTTCTTTTTTCCTAAGTATGGAGCATAAGATGTTGTTCTTGTACAAGTGAGACATATGTACATATAAAGATAAAGCAAGGGAGACATCTTGGTCCCACCCCAAAACTTGTGCCAATAGAATCATAACACAAATTGAGGTGGGCCACCCTTAACACCTCTTTAAGACTCCAAGTTATTAAGAAATGCACTTTGGTCCTTAAACATTTCCTATGTAAGCCAATTAAGGATACATAATTACTAAAGCGCAAGTTTTGAAATTTTTTACTTGAGTCCTCCAACTTCCCAAAATGCCAATTTAGTCCCAAAATTTTCAAAAATGACACATTAGACCCAAATTCCATAATGGTTCCAATATACCACAATACGGGTTCTAACAGATCTGAGGTGAGCCAGATTGGGTTTTATGCCATTAAGTAATTCATAGGATGTTTGTTTAGGATAGGTCTGATCATGCATCTGTTGATGAGATAACAAGTGGTGTTAACAACCTTAGCCCAATAGCTCTATGGAAAGTTGCTAGCTATCAACATAATTCTAACCATATCTTCTAGAGATCTATTTTTCCTTTCAACAATCCCATTTTTTGTGGTGTTTTGGGGGAAAAGAAATTGTAAACTACCCTATTCTCTATACAAGATTTTAAGATTTTTTAGTTATCAAATTTGGTACCATGATTAGATCTCAGACTCATTAAATCACATTTTCCTTTGTGCTATTTTAGAAAATATGGTGAACACATCAAAAGTTTTGTCTTTAGACTTTAAGAAACATATGTCCATGTAAATCCTGAGTAGTCATCTACAAGTACAAAGACATACCAGTTACCTCCTTGAACCAGTTCCAAGGGTTTTCGAGTGCTAGTCAGATCGAGTAGCTGAAAACTACTTTTGACATGCTTTTCTTATGCACAAACACCATAGACTTGATCTTCATTAACCTTTACTTCTAGTAGTCCAAGTACCAGTTTCTTGGATATCAGTTTTTCATTGAGAAGCTAGCATGTCCTAGCCTTTTGCGCCACAAGATTATATCGTTGCTCTTGGCACTGAGACATTTCAGCATGGGCTTTTTTGGCCCTCTTATATCAACCTTGTACACATTTTTATGTCTCTTCCCCCTCAGGACTAGATTCTTATAGGTAGAGTTGGTCGCTTTGCACTCAAATGCAGTGAATAACACATCATGTCCTTTATCACATATTTGAAAGACACTCAACAAGTTATGCTTTAGTCCCTCAACATAGTAAAGGTTTTCAATACGTTGGTATTGTGAGTATCCTAGTTTCCCAAGCCCTTTGATATCTCCTTACTTTCCATTTCCAAAGCCAACTTTTTTGCCTTGGAAATCATTCAGTAAAAGGAAATTACTCATGTCTCCTGTCATTTGTCTTGAGCATGCACTGTCTAGGTACTACTACTTCAGCTTACTTCTACTAGTTTCTGCACAGATTATTAAGGGCTAGCTTTGGGTACCCAGATCCACTTGGGTCCCTTTTGGTTATAAAAAGGATGAATTCGATCCCCTTTTTGCCCTTCTTGGTAGGTTCCTCTTGAGATAGCCAGATTTGTTTTTTATTTTTCTCCCATAGGTCCTATTTAGATAGGTAAGGTTGCTTTTAACAACTTTAGCATTCTTGTCACACCTATCTCTAACATGACCTAACTTGCCATACAAAGTGCATAGGATGTTGGTGTCATCCACGATCCTCTTGGTTTAGTTTATTTTGAACATAATCATATTCTTGGTGTTTGGCTGACCTAACATCATATCGTCAAGCATTGAGGAGGACCTAGTCCACTTCATAGTATGCTCTAATTTAGCCTTGGTCCACTCAAGTTCCTTGAGAAGAGCTTTGTTTCTTTTAGTTAAGTTCATTAGCTCATTCCCTAAATTCTATGGTTTTTCTTCTAAGGCCAACTGAGCATGATTCATGACACATTTCTTTTTTCTGGAAGAATTGAGACCATCAATCTCCTTTTGGAGCTTACTTTAACAGTTTCAAGGCTCATATTTTTAGATCTCAATTGAGCATAATTGTCATGCCCCAAAGGGTACCCTTGGCCTGGCCGGCACTTAGAGACTATCGCTAGCCCCCGAGCGAATACTTGACCTCATCACATTCATTCAAACAAATTCTAATAGTAAAAGACATCAGTGTATAAGAATACATAAAGACAAGAAATGAAAAATGATAAATAAGGGCCAAAGACCAAACCCTTCATCCATGACCTAAGTAAGACTAGCATGAAAGAAAACTAGTCAAAATAATATCCAATCACATTGACAATCTAGTCTATCAATCCTCTAAAGCATCTGAATAATGGTGCCAATGACAAACATGAGATAAGTCTAACTAAAGCTAAAATGAAAACAGAATATCCTCCAAGAGTAGGGGAGGGCTCACCTATCAACTGAAAGCAAATAGGTCATCATTGGGGCGCCTATTGATGACCGCTAGTACCTATATCTGCATCATGAAAAGATGCAGACCCAAATAGATGTCAGTGTGTAGAATGTATGTGTATGTAAAATGGCAGAAGAAACATGTATGGGAAGAATAATATCAACTCAAATAACTCAACTCAAGAAATATGAAACTCAATCATTATGTCAAAAGGCTAAAGTAAGAATGCAGTTTAGGCAATGACTACTCATCTACCATCAACATCTCATCATTAACTCAAAGTACTATCAAGGCCTATTTGGGAGTTTTTCTAACCGACAACCATCACCTATGAGCCGGTGATGATACAACAAAGCAATATCATTGCCACATCTATCCAATATCCTGCTGGGGGTATAAGACATCTCATCAATAGATCCAAAATTAGTAACATCAAGTCCTCATTTTGTGACAATAGGAAACATCTAATTTTACAGTTCAATCCTCTTCTACACCGTCTGTGTAGTCATTGAGTTCAAGTTGGACTTACTCTTACTTAATTCGGTGCTCAATACTCCTCCCAAGACTCAATATGCTCATAAGACATCAACCCTATGGTTAACTCATTCAACTACTCTCGTTGGACCTTCATCAACTCAACTCATCACATCAACTATCAACCCTTTGGTTATATCATTTTTAGGTTTAGTTCTTAACTTATAAGGATTCAATCGTGTATTATTTTAACTCATAGCATTTAGGAGAACAAATGTAGAATTAAAGCGTTTAGGGGTTCCGTATACTCCTTAGGCTCAGATAATGCTCCTACATGCTCATTTAAGTAAAATATATAAAAATAATAAAAAATCATGCTAGGGTTTATGTAGTATGGCAAAATCATGTAATTCAACTATTTAATTCATAAAAATGGCTCTTCATGCAAAATTATATAGATATGCACTATAATTTAAGAAAAACCTCAAAAAACATTCATGGGAGACTCAATTTACTTACATCGCCATCAATCCGGGATATGAGGCACCTGGAAGACCAGAATCCATGTTTTGGTTACCCTTACATACCTGGTAGTTTTGAACCTTGGAAGAGATTGGAAGAATTCTTAAGTTTTCCTTCAAACCCTAGCCCTTTTCTCCCTTGAAACCTTGCTTCCATATTTGAGAGTGTGTTTTAGCTTAAAAGTATTAATCTGACATGTTTAGGACTTTATTTAGGTATAAAAACATCAATCCTAGGCTTAGAAAGGGTGGAAAAAGACCAAAATACTTAAAAAGTTGTCAAAAGTAGTCTACGGGCCCATTTACGGGCCATAAAAGTTTCCACGACCAGTAGGGACCTTTCCATAAACTTTTGGCCCTATTTTGGTTTTTCTAGTTCATTTTATAAGCCTATTTTATGACCCGTAGAAGCTTCTATGACCCGTAGATGGGTTCGTAAAGTCTGGGGCCAAAAGTTGAATTTTCAGGAACTTTCTTTCTCCACAAATTAGCAAATGGGTTGTAGTTTATTTTACGGCCCGTAAAGGGTTTCGTGGAGCAATTCTTCACTTGACAGTCTTCAATTAAATGACCATAACTTTTGACTCCAAAATCCAAACGAGGTGAAACCAGTTGCGTTAGAAAGCTAATTCAAATTAATTTCCTTTGGTTGTCATCGAACACATAAATATTTGTGTGTTAAGAGTTATGATCATTTAAAGTTGACCCTTGCATAATTCAGCACTAGAAACTCAATTTATAGAAAAGTTTTGAACTCGACTAAGTACTAGGGGTCTCTTATGACCCTAATACACTTCCCACAAATAATAATGAGGATTGAAACATAGGTATATGTGAGGATAGAGTTATAGGGTATCACAATAATCTTCTAGAAGGTTTTCTTTGGCTTGAAACATAGGTACATGTGAGGATAGAGTTATGGGGTATCACAATAATCTTCCAGAAGGTTTTCTTTAGTGTCACAAACAGATAAGTAAGCATCAATTAAGACTAGTGACAAGATTCAAGCTTTATCTTAGAGTAGCCAGTCATGTTCTTTTTAACATGTTCGAAGCTTACCTTGGTTTCCTGCAAAAAAATAGTCTTCTTTGGTAGGATCTGCTCCTACCATTAGTGTCACGTTCTCATCATCACACCCTATTCCAGTGTCGAGGTTATTTAGTTCAACATAAATACGAGTTTCAACTTTAATCCCACTGCTCTCATTATCAGATTCTTGTAGAGCTACACATGCCAGAAAATCATTTTTCTCAGATCCTTCAATAGCCATGAAGGACCACAGAGCTTCTCTATTTGATTCCTTGCCAAAGGTATTGCCTAAAGCTGCAAGTGCCCTTTTGACTGAAAAATCAGCCTCTTGGTTAGTCATTTTTCTATCCTTAAGGCCGTACTGCTCATTCCTAGGTTCCTTGGCCTTCTTAAAATTGTTCTTCTTATATTCTAAGGCCCACAGGGGATAGAACTTGATGAAGTAGTCTGGGTTTCCATTATTGTGGCATAGTTGTTCTCTGATATCCTTGTCAGTATTTCTTTGGAAGTTTCTTCTCCGACCAACTTGTCCTTTCTCAACAATCCTTGGAAATGTCTGGTCACCAGGGAAATATTTTCCCCTTCAAAGTCTTCCTTTTAATTAGCTGTAAAAACTAGGTTCTTCTCCTTCCGCTTGCTGTTAAGTTCCTTGTCTTGGATTTTCTTCAATTTATAGGTCAGTAGGTTTCCTATCAACTCGTCCATGGTCAAGATATCCATATCCCTAGCCTCAGTGATGGCGTCCACTTTACTTTGCCATGATTCAGGAAGGACACACAGGAGCTTTCAGATGGCCTTCCTAGTTAGAATAAGTTCTCCAAGTAAATAAATTTCTTTCACTATAGATGTGAACCTAGTATGCAAATCCTGGATGCTTTCCCCTTTCAACCTTCTCAAGAGTTTATATTGTCTGTTGAGATTGTCAATCTTAGCCTTCTTATTGGGTGGTTCCTTCATGCGTAGTCTATACAGTATCCAGATCTCCTTCATATCTTGGTAGGCAGAGAGTCTGTTGTACTAGTTAGGATATATACCACAGATTAAAATCTTTTTGGACTTGGCATTATTTTAGATTGCGACCTTATCAACAACATCCCATTTAGTGCATTCCTTAGGAACTTAATTGTTTGGCATAATGCCATCCTTCATGCGAATTTTCCACCAACCATTATAGTTACCATTAAGTAGTGGTGGTCTGGTTTAAGAGGCTCATTCTTGAGAGGTAGAAGGAGCTGCCATGATCCTTTTCAAGGTAGTTAGCCTTTAGTCTAAAAGACATGCTCTGATACCAATTGAAAAATGGTTACAGCTATCACAAGAGTAAACCAGGTTCTATATGTAGACTAGATATCAATGCAGTAAATAAAGGAACACAAGATATATAGTAGAAAAACTCTTTGCTCAACAGAGAAACAATCACTAGCTACCCTCTAGGAGTTTTGCAACTTCATTACTTCAAAACTGAGGATATGTTAAGATTACAATCTCATAACACCCAACACACAATCTCCTCACGCAACACTGGCATCATAGAGAGTCAAACTAGCTCCCTACTCAGTTTTCTATCAGAAAAAAATAATCTCTTACAATAATTATCACTTAGCAATAATTCTAAGAGAATTACTAACAATTGAACAAACAAGAAAACGTAACTTTAGATCTTGCTTGAATGCTCTTGTGCCAGTTGCTCTTGAGTGATGAATGTCATTTTCAGATTTGCAAAAACGTGATGCTTCTAGGGTTATTTATTTGCCTTTTATACTTGACCCTAGAAGAGTCCTTCTCCAAGACTCCTTCGTAAATATGGCACTACGACTTTTCCTTGTAGGAGTTCTATTCTGATTCTGCTTCCTTATTTAGCACTCCTTCTCCTTATAGGATTCCACTTCTTTAGCTGTGTCCATATTCCTAGTACTGCATCCTAAACTAGGTTTTGCTTGTCATCATCAAAACAATTTTTGTAGATCCTGCCAGATCCTAATAGCATGATTGCCTTGGAATTTAGAAGGCAAATGTTGATTTAATACTGCTTAAGAAGGATAAAGCAAAACTTAAGCTTGCTGGGCTTCTTAGTCATGCCAAAGGAACTTAAATGTGATCAGGTTGTACGATGTTTGAATTTTACACTAATCTTGGGTCTAATGGGGTGCGTTTTCTCCACTAAGATTAAAATATAGTATTGTTTCCATAATAGAAGGCAAAGAAAGAACAATAAACAGAAGTGTATCAATGGAGCCATTTTTATTCAATGAGGTACATGCATACATATGTTCTCTTTAGTCGATTTAGAGATTGAGATGATGCCTAGTGTTTGGTTTGTCTTTCTCTGAGGGGAGGGGTGTTGTAGTGTGGCAATTATTGAACTAAATAGTATACCACTGTCTTTAGACTCAACGAGTATGCATGATTGGTCTAATGGATATTGAACACATTACTGCCATAACAATTAGAATTGGATAAGCTAATAAATATACTGCAAACTAGTTAGGATGACATAGTTAAGGAAGTATTAAAAATTCAGTTTCATGATACAGATATACTAAAACATTGTTGGTAATTCATAAATTAGATTGTCAATATAGATAAATTATTAATATAGTAGTAACTATTCTCTATGAGCATGAGATATTGAAATTTACCTATAATGGATATTTTAAAGTTAAGATACTTATATTATTATTATACAAATCATTCCCGCAGGATTTATGTACAATAATAACTCTTGAGGGAACATATGTTATATCTGAAGATGGTCAAGTGCAGCAGTCTGGACCACTGAAAATATCATGTGCTCGCTCAAGTTATGATGTTATTGGAGGTCTAGTTATTGATCGTCTGATTGCAGCGGAGGACGTCAAGGTTCATAATATTTACTTCTTTGATGATAAAATTACTTATTTTTATTATTTTTTATTTTGATACAGTATCCGAGAAGTTTCAGTTATTCATTTTTCAAGTTTTATGTGATCAGTAAATTACCGATGCTTTGGTTAGAAGGTGCGAGAGGTTTGATATAGGGGTTACTCGGAGGGGTAAAGGTAAACCAAAGAAGTATTGGGGGGAGGTGATCAGACAGGATATGACGAAACTTCATCTCAAAGAGTACATGACCTTAGATAGAAAGGAGTAAAGGTCACATATTAAGATAACAGGCTAATAGGCTAGTAGGAGTAGGTTGATGCCTAGCCTGGTGTTTCAGTAGGGTAAGAAGACTTGCCATGTTGTTTTATCTTGTGTTGTTTTTTTCCCAACTTATATTTGTTACTTCTATTGTATTTCTATATTATCATTTGCTTTCCACTTTAGTCGATTTTTTCTCCTTTTCCTTTTTGTCTTTGTTTCATATCTAGTTTCTTTTTCTTTTGGGGCTTGATATTTTTTGAACGAGGGTCTTTGAAAACAACCTCTCTATCTCTATCAGATAGGGATAAGGTCTACGTACATTTTACCCTCCCCATACCTTATTTGTGGGATTCCACTAGGTATGTTGTTGTTGTTGTTGATGTTGTATTATCATAAAGTCATACATGATGAGTAATTTGGTGTCCTTACAGGTTACAATTTGTGCTTTTCATATAAATCCAAGTGAAAATGAAGAAAAAGTTTGAAAAATAGCAAACACATGTAGTTTGCTATTGATGCGTTTCAGTGTTTTTTCCTATTGTACTGTTGAAGAAAAAATTGGATTGGCTACATGTTCTCTTGACATTGATCAACATAGTGTAATTGATGTAATCATTTAAGGAAAACCTTAAAACTTGTTTTGTATGGATGATCTTTTGTAGTAAGCGTGTGTGCCTTGGACATGTATGGATTTGAAAGGTGAAACAATGTTTTGCAAAAGCTAAAGACCAAAAGAAAGTTTGGCCAATTGTCCAATGCCAATTTTGCATTAGAGAAGTCTTATGGACTTGTCATTAGAGAAGTCTATAAGATGTCCCCCAAATGTAGTGATCTTGATTTTTTGTCCCTCATTAGAGAAGTCTTATAAAAATGTTATTCCTTCAACTTTAAGTTGAGTGAGAGTACATTTTTACATCTCTACAACTATTTTTTAAACAACTCTCCATGCTCAATTGCATCTCAACTTCTTTTTTAATAACAAAAAAAACTATCATTCTTTATTTTCCTTTTAGTTATTATTTCTCCTCTGTTGTTTTCTTTTTTGTCCTTTTTCATGTTTTTTTTCATTTTTTTACACTTTTTTGTTTTCTTTTTCCTTAACTTCTATTTTCCCTTTCTTTATTTTATCTTGTTTTCCTTATTTTATCTTCTTTTTTCTTCTCTTTTTTTCTCTATCTTTATTTTTTGTCCTTTTTCATCTCTCTTTCTCTCTCACTCTCTCTCAATACACACACACATGTCAAGACCTAGAATAGGAACCCGAGAGTCCCCAAATAAACTTCAAAGTATCCAAATTCACATCATCAGTTCAGAAGCATATTTAAATATTAAACACATAGTTCTAAGGGACGAAAAAGTAGGACTCACGCTATGGGCAAAACATAGGAATAGGGATTTACATGGATTCACAAAACACGTAGCACATAAAGACTAAGGGGTAGGTAAGTATGACTCACTCTATGGGGGTATTTCGGGACTTAAGATCTTCCACGTTTCCACATCAAACATACATATATATCGAAATTCCCATAATCAATCCATAATAGTCATATCCAATAGATAACCATAATCATAAGATTCACATACAATATATAACATATAGATCCGACATGAGTCTACAAGATGTCTAACAATGCCTCTAATCATAAGATCAGGACGGGGGCCAAGACATGTCCTGGGCTCACCTTCAAAGTAAATACCACATATGGAAGCAATATAGGTAGAGGAATGGTGGCTTGTCCTTGGAAGAGAGGAATCACCACAACAAATGTCTTAATTCTGATCTAGCGTCAAATGGTGGATGAAAGAAATCTTCGATCCCTACATGGTGAGATCTTGTAGGCAAAAGTATGTGTTAGTACGTTTGAAAGTACTAAGTATGAGAGGTGCAATGCAGGTAACTTACCAAAACCTGCATACAGTGTTCGATTGAAAGGGCACATAATACAGAAAGAGATTTATAGCAAACAATGTAAGATAACAAGATGCTATGAAATTGATGATGCATGAAATGCAAATGATACTCATATATATAGTGGGGATGTGAGCATAACCGACATGAGTAAGACCAAGCGAGCTATTACTTGGAATCCGATGAAATCACCTCATTGGTAAAAAGGTGGTCTACTTGCCAAAGGTAAATCATACTTCACCTTACGGGAACAACACCCATTTCAATATGAAGTAACCTTTCTTATTGGAACAACACCCATTTCGAATAGGATTTTCACATATAACATATCACATCACATCATATCGTATCGTATCGTATCGTATTGTATCGTATCATATCGTATCGTATCACATCATATCACATCACATCACATCATATCACATCACATCATATCACATCACTTCACATCACATCACATCACATCACATCATATCATATCATATCATATCATATCATATCATATCATATCATATCATATCATATCATATCATATCATATCATATCATATCATATCACATCACATCACATCACATCACATAACATCACATCACACATCATATCACATCACATCACATCACATCACATCACATCACATCACATCACATCATATTATATCATATCATATCTTCTCCTTATGGGAACAACATCCATTTTTGAGGCATCATTCCTTACGGGAATAACACCCATTTTGCAATAGAAACTATGCTAGGTACATAGTTCAAGGAAAGGGAGAGAGCCTTAGGGGATAGATCTATGAAACAACCCCAAAAAGTACTCGAAAATGTATCTCGGAAGTGCCCGAAATCTTAATTTCCATATATCTAAAAATCCATTTATTATTTTGAAAATCTGACTTCATATTCTTGTTTAGGGGCTCTAATTGAGTGGAAAGTAGGTCTAATCCAAAATTTAGAGGAACCATATCAAAATTCAAAAATTGCAAAATACGTTATTTAGAAGAGTCCAATTTGAAGAGGCATATCTCTTAGCACATGAAGAACTAGGTGACCTATGAAATACAAACTGAAATCCCTTCGAATAAGCTTTGCAACGCACTTTGTTTCACCTTATTCTGAGTTCGGTAGAAGGATTTATACCCATTTTTGTTATACTCGCCCGTGCAGAAAATGCAATTTTCAGTGAGCAGTCCATTTTGGTCCTATTTTTTTTCTTGACTTCGGTCCAAGACTTTTAAGTCTTGGGCCTAAGGGTTTCCACACTTGAAAATTCATGCACTTAGCCTTATTGTACCCTCATATAATCCTAAATATTCCCCAATACTCACTAATATACTTAGTCAAATATTTACTCCTAAATTCAAGTTCCAAAACTCAAGACCAATTTCAAGGATTTCATCAAGGATCTCACTCAAACTTCAAATCTTCATTGAAGTCTTCTTCAAGAACTTCACAAAAGCTAAGGTATATGGTGTTGAACCCTTGGGTCCTTCCACTTGTGGTGCCTAAACACTCTTTTACTTAATAATACATGATTTAAAGTTGATTTTACATGTTGGTCTTGTATATTGAGAAATTTACTGCACAGTAATTTATGTTCATAAAAGTATGGGTTTTTAGCATGTTTTGAGCTCTAAATCTTGGATATAATGTTGGATTTGATGAGGGGTTTTGATGTGAATGTCTTGGGGGTGTTGCAAGGTGTTGATTGATGGTTTTACCACTGATTTCTTGCATGATTTTATCTCTAAATTTCATGGATTTTACCCCCGTTGCACACCCGTCAAGTGTTTGATAAAATATCTGGTTATGATTTCTTGAGGAATTGAAGGTCCAAAGCATGAGATATGATATGAATGAAGTTATGATGATTAAATGAGCATGAGATATGATAGGAATGATGTATAATGAGGAGATGAGCTTATGTATATGATTATTCCTACATGACTCGGTGATAGGGCATCATAATCACCAACCTAGAGGGGGGGTTCATACTTGTCCACCTCGATGATAGGGCGACATAATAATCAACCTAGATGGGGGTTCATACTCATCCACCTCGGTGATAGGGCGGCATAGAGCTTATCTGTTTTTGCATTGCATCCCACATACTTAGTACATTCAAACATACTAACGCAGACTCTTGCCTACATGATATCACCATGTAGGGACTGGAGCTCCTATTGATTCTTCTTGTGGCTAGATGGATTGTTCAAGTTAGCCTTTGGTGAGCCCTCCATTCCGAGGACAAGGACTATTCTCTCACACTATGTATTAAGATTCTCTTTACTTTATCGTATACTTATGACTATGAGGGTGAGCCCAGTTGTATGTCTTGTCCTCGCCATTATCTATGTAGTTGACGTGTTGTTGGACAAAACTATGTATTTATGTTATGAGTTGACTCTATTATCTTTTGCCTCTATGTTATGACAAGTTCTCCCTTAGTCCCTTTTTCCTTTATTTCCATTCTTCAAAAGTCATTTAATTGCCTGCGACCAATGATGTGTTATGATATGCTATGAGGCTTGTTTGGGGTTTCTTCAGGTTCCCCATTCGCTGGTCACGTCTAGGCCTTAGGATTGGGTCTTGACAATCTAACTCCCCTAATCTATTAGTGCTAAGTTGTCATCCCACAAGAATATATATACATATATACATACACATATATATATACACATGCTTTCAAAAGAGGCAATAGTTATTTTTCAAATCATTTCAATGCATTCTTAATCTTAAAAACCAAACACTTATTCATAATAATTCATACTTAGGCTCAAATGCCAAATTCGTAATTCATAGTTATAATAATCATGCATAGGAATAATCCATTTATATACAAGATAATGCAAGCACCCAAAATACTCAAAGAGCCATAATTATAGACATGTATACGATCATATTCTTTTCATAACCAATATCTTATCAAAATCATAATTGGGCTTAACACATTTCATAATTTCCATAATGATCCAATGTCATGATTGCAAATGCCATGAATGACGTGAGGAAAACATGGGTAATTAAGATTCGATCTAAAATCAACAATATAATATGAAATTCAAGCTCAAGGCCATCACATGGCCCTCCACAAGGTCTGTGAACTGTCACACGGCCCATGTGGGGTCCAAGTGTGATTTGCCTTAGCCCAAAACTCCATACCAAGGCCACAACCTTAAATTTAAGGCCAACTATTGTACCATTGAAGGCCACATGGTCCGTGTGACCTTACACTGGCCGTGTGATCTCCCTTGAGATGACACTTGGTCCACATTTTGTCTAAAAACAAAATTCTTAAGTTCCTGTGAAGTCGTACAATATCCAAGTCATTACATGAATAGACAAGTTTCTACCTTTCAAGAAATTCAGAAGCTCAGTCCAAAGTATGGAATGAATGTCAGCAAAAATAGGATTCACAACCTACATAAGTGTAGAAGCAAGTATGAATACCAAACAATGTTGTAGTAAATCATATACACAAAATAGATAGTAAGGAACATAACTACTCTAACCACACCATCCGAACTTCCAAAAGTACAACCTGAACTTAGTATAATATATATATATATATGCAAATAAATTACCATTATAGAGTTCAACACCAAGAGAGACACAAAAGAGATATAAATAACCATGGTATGTATATAAAATGTGGGTGATGCAATGCAACGTCAAGTAACCATAATGTAAGTTTTTCCTACCATACCATCCGTTAATTAATCAGATTGAAACCTATGGAGGGCCTTACATGGACCATGGATTTGCCAGAACCATTTTTCATTAGCATAATCATATCTAGTCAAAATTATTTTCCTTCAGCTTTTTATCAAATCTACTTGGAGCCATTTCTCTTCGGTTTTTATCAAATCTTGGTGGAACCATTTGCCTTCGGTATTTTCATCAAATAGTGGGACTCAATCAATTTTTCAAAAATAAGTACATTAAAATAGTGCATGAGTGTATACAATATGTCCACACAATACATGTCACGACCCAACCCCGTGGGCCGTGACTAGTGCCCGATTAGGGCACTCGAACACAAACACAATGCGAGATTATAACTAATGTATTATTTTTTTACAGAAATTTTGGCAGAGTTTCCTTTGTTTTATGGACTAACCCAAAAACCTGCATACAGAAAACCCAGCATACACAATATATATATATATATATATAGCGGTTAAACTGTCCAACATACAAAACATACGTGCAAAGTCATATAAATTGTCATAACCCATACACAGGCGTCCACAGACCTCTAACTACACAAACTGAATCAGAAGACGGGATAAGGCCCCCATCGTACCCTCGAATGTACAGAAATACAAAATAGTAAATAAGTATATATACCCAGGGTTTGCTCCAAAGCAAAGGAGCACTTTAAATAGCAGTCAGAATCCTAAGCTGGTGGATCTCTCACCTGAAAGTCTATACCTGCGGGTATGAAACGCAGCCCCGGTAAAAGAAGGGGTCAGTACGAGGTACGTACTGAATATGTAAGCAGAAACTACAAAGTGTATATATCACGAAAACCTTTAAAACAAACGTATAATGGTTAAATGCACACCCAAAATATCAAAGTACTTACTTACCAGAGCATAAGGTGTATAACAACCAAGGCCAAAGTATAAAGGGAAATGCATATCCAAAATACTGACATACTTACTTCCCAATACATGAAACTGAGGGATAACTGAAACAAAGTACAAAGAGCAGTACATATCCAACAATATCAAAATGCCTACTTTCAAGGTTCAAATCACAAACGTCTACTTTCCAAAATACCAATCATGCATAGGGCACAGGAAATATAGTTTCCCACCCGTTACATATCAAACATAGGATAAGTGAGTCAGGCATCCCTATACTCACAAATCCTAATACAGAAGTTGCATAGTGCAAAAGTTGGACTGCTCGGGGTTATCAAGTCGTGCCACTAAACATGTGACCTGGACCGCTTGAGGTGTCGAGGCGCACCACTAAGAATATGATCTGGACTGCTCGGGGTATTGAGACGCGTCCACTAAGAATATGATCCGGTCTGCTCGGGGCATCAAGATGCACCCACTAAGAATATGATCTCGACTGCTCAGAGTATCGAGGCGCGCCCACTAAGAATATGATCTGGACCGCTTGGGGTATCGAGTCGCGCCCACCAAATATATGATTTGGATCGCTCAGGTTATCAAGTCGCGTCCACTAAGAATATATCCTGGACCGCTCTGGTTATTGAGTCGCGCCCAGGTATAATACCAATATATCAAAAGCCCAGTCACACCACAACGCCAAACACAACATACCACCATAGTATACATATATATACATATATATATATATATCATAATAGGCACAAGTAAAGTCGGACATAATTATAGGCATAACATAATTGTCATAAATCCACAAGATAAGTAAAACAATCATATTTAAAATCAAAATAATAGTTATTACACATTTTCTTTTCAGAATTATCAAAATTTCATAAAAGGGTATTGCGGGTCCCATGGCCGATGGAAGCCCGAACTAGCTTGACTTAGGAGGAACATACTTACTTTAGGTCATATGAGTTACTACGAAGCATTTCAAAACGAATTTCAAGGCAATTTCTCACTTCTAAACTCTTCAAGGGATTCACCAGTTATTTCTTAATCTAGGAACTTCTTTACAGTAACTTCGTGAAAATAACAAGACTTAAACTCTTTTTCTTAATTCAAGTCGAAGAATATGAAACTCTTAAGTACAATTAATTTGTTTCTATCTATAGAGGATGGCAGTAAGTAATTATTCCACAAAATGAACATAAATCATACTTAAGCCTAAATCGCGAGGAAAGGGAATTTTTTAAGGTAATGAGGGCTTCTTATAAAAGGTCATAAACGTTTATATTTATTAGAAAAGTAGCACATAAAGTCTTTCAAACTAATCAATTTCTCTTCAAACTTCTATCATTTAAGAATTTCAAAAACACAAGGCTAAGGATATAACTAATTGTTCATAAGAATGACCAAGAATGAACATAAAGTATATTTAGGCTTGATTTGCTAGGAAATGGAATATTTCGAGACTTATAACATTTTTCCATGTCTAACTAGGTCATGCCAAAGAACGGAATGCTTTAAATACCTTAAACTCTCTCCAAAACAATTCAAATGTAAACCT
>DF359543.1:58763-72933 GCA_000787875.1 Solanum virginianum
ATCGCCCAAAGTCTACAAACAATTTATAACATTGTCAATTAATTAGCTAAAGACTTCTTGGAGTTAAATTTCAAATTTACCCTTAATTCTATAAAACCTTTAGCAAGCACTTCCCCTAGAATATAGGCTGCCACGAGAATCATCTCGGCTCAAATTAATCAACAACAACAACCCAACAACAACCACAAGCCTTTCCAATGCCATTACAACATCAAAAACACTAAATAACGTTATTTTATCACAACTACAAAAATAGGGCAGCATGTTTATAAATACATATAAATGATATTCAAGCCCTCTCTTGCCATCCAAAAATCATATTACTTCAACTAAATGTCAAATATATACTCCTAACGCAACACAATATTTAACTACATACTTAGACTCCAAATTCAGCCACCCTTCGAACATATACATGTAATTAATTTCCAACACTACCTTTACCCTACAAGGATCACACTCATGGTATTTAAACATAATTTCATGGTTTCAAAACAATATAACACTACATACAAGCATATCTCAAATCTCAGCCACCAACTTTAATACTCACAACTCACTTTAACATGCCATCTCTCATAGTTTTCTTTCAAATTAGCATACTACAACACACATACAATCTTAACAATACATAAAACAACACTAAATACCACCTTACCTCTTCAACTCCTCAAATGAGTTAAAATCGCCAAAGTCGTACAAAGACGCATTTTCTTGCCCAACTAACACCTCCACGCTACTTAGGGGACTCAAAATATATGGTTTGTAACATCAAAATAATTTTGGAATAGAAGAAAGTGAATTTCCCAATTTTTGGGTCTTGGCCGTGGGTTTTGGTCTTGAAAGGCAAGTGGGGAAACAATTAATTTCCTTCAATTTGTTCTTATTTTTCAAGTGTTTGTTCTAAGTGTAGATGTAAAAATAATAAGAAAAGTATACTTACATTCATGTGTATATTATATATTTGTTCCCAACCAAATCATGCCAAGTGTATCACACTTGGGCCAATCAAAACCCAACAAATTTCAGGTGGGTCCCACAAAGAATCTTCAAGACCCCAAGTTTTGAAAATTCTATTTGGGTCCCAAACTTTCCAAAAATATCACATTGGTCCCAAACATTCCAATAATATCACTTTAGTCCCCAAGATTCTAATAATACCACTTTGTTCCCAAATTTCCGTAATGGTTCCAATGCACAAAATAACGGGTTCTAACATCCTCCCCCCTTAAAATATTTGTCCTCGAATGTTAAATTAGCCTTACGGGTTTCACAACCAACTTTGGGGATGTTTCCTTTCCATTTGCTCTTTAACGTCCTAGGGGGTCACCCATCCTAGTACCACTCTCACCCAAGCATGCTTAACATAACTTGGGAGTTCTGATGAGATCTGGTGCATTAATGCTGAACAGCTCTATCGCACGATCTAGGATGAGAAAGAAGAATGATAGCCTAAATGTCCTGTAGCCTCCTGTTTATAGATGTGGTGCATGACACACTGATAAACAAGACTCTACTAGACACGGTCTATGGACACTCCAAGGACGAACCACTCTGATACTACTTCTGTCACGACCCAACCATATGGGTCGTGACTAGTGCCTGATTAGGGCAACCGGACACAAACACAATGGTAGATTATAACCAATGTATTATTTTTTTTTACAAAAATTTCAGCAAAGTTTTCTTTTATTTTATGGACTAACCCAAAATTCTGCATACATAAAAACCCAGCATACCCAACATCTATATATATATATATATATGCGGGCCAACAAGGTCACCGCCACGGTTAAACCGCCCAACATACAAAACATACTTACAAAGTCATATAAACTATCATAACCCATACAAACAGGCATCCACAGACCTCTAGCTACACAAATTGAATCAGAAGATGGGATAAGGCCCCTGTCGTACCCTCGAATGTATAGAAATACAAAATAGTTAATAAGTATATATACCCAAGGTTTGCTCCGAAGCAAAGGAGCACTTTAAATAGGAGTCAGAATCCTAAACTGGTGGATCTTTCACCTGAACGTCTGTACCTGCGGGCATGAAACGCAGCCCTCGAAGAAGAGGGGGTCAGTATGAGGTACGTACTGAATATGTAAAGCAGAAAGTACAGAGTATATATATCAGGGCAACCTTTCAAACAAACGTATAATGGTTAAATGCACACCTGCGTCCCTATACTGATAAATCCTAATACAGAAGTGCCATAGTGTAAAAGTTGGACTACTCGGGTTATCGAGTCGTGCCACTAAACATATGACCTAGACTGCTTGGGGTGTCGAGGCGCACCCACTAAGAATATGATCTGGACCGCTCGGGGTATCGAGGCGCGCCCACTAACAAACAAACGTATAATGGTTAAATGCACACCTGAAATATCAAAGAACTTACTTACCAGAACATAAGGTGTATAGCAACTAAGGCCAAAGTATAACGGTAAATGCATATCCAAAATACTGACATACTTACTTCCTAATACATGAAACTGAGGGATAACTAAAACAAAAGTACAGAGAGCAGTATATATCCAAAAATATTAAAATGTCTAATATGATCTGGATCGCTCGGGGTATTGAGGCGCACCCACTAAGAATATGATTTGGATCGCTCGGGGTATCGAGGCGCGCCCACAAAGAATATGATCAGGACTGCTCGGGGTATCGAGTCACGCCCATCAAAGATATGACTTGGACCGCTCGGGTTATCGAGTCGCAACCACTAAGAATATATCCTAGACCGGTCGGGTTATCGAGTCGCAACCACTAAGAATATATCCTGGATCGCTCGGGTTATCGAGTCGCGTCCAGGTATAATGCCAACATATCAAAAGCCCAGTCACAGCAAAATGCCAAACATAACATATAGACAAACAAAACATACCACTGTAGTGTGTATATATATATATATATATATATATATATATATATATATATATATATATATATATCAAAATACCCCGACTATGAGTCGTATGAAGTCATACGACTCATAAAGACAAGGGACCTTGTAGATATATCAACAAAAATCTTGGTCCACACCAACTACTTGTACCAATTGGAATATAGGCACAAGTAGAGTCGGGCTTAACCATAGGCATTAAATAATTGTCATAAATCCACATGATAAGTAAAACAATCATATTTAAAATCAAAATAATAATTATTACACATTTTCTTTTTAGAATTATCAAAATTTCATAAAAGGGTGTTGCGGGTCCCATTACCGATGGAAACCCGATCTAGCTTAACTTAAGAGGAACATACTTACTTTAGGTCATATGAGTTACTACGAAGTATTTCAAAATGGTTTTCAAGGCAATTTCTCACTTCTAAACTCTTCAAGGGATTCACCAGTTATTTCGTAATCTAGGAACTTCTTTACAGTAACTTCATGAAAATAACAAGACTTAAACTCTTTTTCTTAATTCAAGTTGAAGAATATGAAACTCTTAAGTACAATTTATTTGTTTCTATCTATAGATGATGGCAGTAAGTAATTATTCAGTATGAGAAACTATTGTAGATGATTACGTTTACGGAACAAATGTTACACCCAGAACCAAACATGTTCAAATAATGCAGTAGTTGAAATAGCAGAGATATCATATCAGATGTGAAATATAGAAAGTTGAACCAATCCTCAAGTGTAAACATTGTGTGCAAGGTACTGGAAGCAGATAATACAGTTGGGATATTCCTTTCTCTCCAATAACCATTTGGCATCCCTAATACTTAAAAGTAGTTATAGTCCAGCAAAATCAGTACAAGTCTCTCATTGACTAATTTCCATGAAAATTCCACGAAACGAACATAAATCATACTTAAGCCTGAATCGCGAGGAAAGGGAATTTTTTTAAGGTAATGAGGGCTTTTTATCAAAGGCTATAAACGTTTATATTTATTAGAAAAGTAGCACATAAAGTCTTTCAAACTAACCAATTTCTCTTCAAACTCCTACCATTTAAGAATTTCAAAAACACAAGGCTAAGGATATAACTAATTGTCCATAAGAATGGCCAAGAATGAACATAAAGTATATTTAGGCTTGATTTGCAAGAAAACACTAAATAATGTCATTTTATCACAACTACAAAAATAGGGCAGCATGCTTATACATACATATAAATGATATTCAAGCCCTCTTTTACCATCCAAAAATCATATTACTTCAACTAAACGTCAAATACATACTCCTAACGCAACACAACTTTTAACTACATTCATAGACTCCAAATTCAGCCGCCCTTCTAACATATACATGTAAATAATTTTCAACACTTCCTTTATCTTACAAGGATCATACTTATGTTATTTAAACACTACAACATTAAACATAATTTCATGGTTTCGAAATAATATAACACTACATACATGCATATCTCAAATCTCGGCCCCCAACTTTAATACTCACAACTCACTTTAACATCATATGACCTAGACTGCTTGGGGTGTCGAGGACTACATACATGCATATCTCAAATCTCGGCCCCCAACTTTAATACTCACAACTCACTTTAACATGCCATATCACATGGTTTTCTTTCAAATTAGCATACTACAACACGCATACAATCCTAACAATACATAAAACAACACTAAATACCACCTTACCTCTTCAACTCCTCAAATGAGTTAAAATTGCCAAAGTCGTAGAAAGACGCATTTTCTTGCCCAACTAACACTTTCACGCTACTTAGGGGACTCAAAATATATAGTTTGTAGCACAAAAATAATTTTGGAATGGAAGAAAGTGAATTTCCCAATTTTTGGGTCTTGGACGTGGGTTTTGGTCTTGCGTTCTTCAAGTTTTCTTGTTTATTTTTGGTTAAGTGTTTTCTAGGTCTCTAACTTGTTCTAAGTGTAGATGTAAAAATTATAAGAAAAGTATTCTTACATTCATGTGTATATATATATATATGTATATATATATATATGTATATATATATATGTATATATATATGTATATATATATGTATATATATATGTATATATATATATATATATTTGTTCCCAACCAAATCATGCCAAGTGTACTGTATATGTTTCTTATATGAAGTAGTTGGAATGAGGACCTATATTACTTCAGTTGAGATCCATAACTTTTTACATCGAGAGAAATTATACATCAAACACTAAAACACAACAAATTTCAAGTGGGTCCCACAACAAAATCTTCAATACCCCAAGTTTTAAAAATTCTACTTGGGTCCCCAAACTTTACAAAAATATCACATTGGCCCCAAACTCTCCAATAATATCACTTTAGTCCCCAAAATTTCCAATAATACCACTTTGGTCCCAAATTTCCGTAACAGTTCCAATGCACTTAAAATAACGGGTTCTAACATCCTCCCCCCTTAAAACATTCATCCTCAAATGTTAAATTAGCATTACGAGTTTCGCAACAAACTTAGGGGGAGTTTCCTATTTCAATGATCACAACAACTACTAAAACAACTCTATAGCACGATCTAGGATCAGAAAGAAGAATGACATCCTAAATGTCCTGCAGCCTCCTGCAGCCTCCTATTTATAGATATGGTGCACGACACAACGATAAACAAGACTCTACTAGACACGGTAAGGGGACACTCTGAGGACGAACCGCTCTGATACCACTTCTGTCACGACCCAACCCCGTGAGCCATGACTAGTGCCCGATTAGCGAACCCGAACACAAACACAATGCAAGATTATAACCAATGTATTACTTTTTTTACAAAAAATTTAGCAAAGTATCCTTTGTTTTACGGACTAACCCAAAACCCTGCATACAGAAAAACCTAGCATACACAACATATATATATATACATCCGAGCCGACAAGGTCACCACCGCGGTTAAATCGCCCAACATACAAAAGGCAAGTGGGGCAACAATTAATTTCCTTAAACTTATTCTTATTTTCCAAGTGTTTGTTCTAAGTGTAGATGTAAAAATAATAAGAAGAGTATTCTTATATATATTTGTTCCCAACCAAATCTTTCCAAGTGTATCACACTTGGACCAATCAAAATCCAACAAATTTCAAGTGGGTCCCGCAAAAAATCTTCAAGACACCAAGTTTTGAAAATTCTACTTATTTCCTAAACTTTTCAAAAATATTACATTGGTCTCAAACTCTCCAATAATATCACTTTAGTCCCCAAGATTCTAATAATACCACTTTGTTCCTAAATTTTCATAATGGTTCCAATGCACAAAATAACGAGTTTTAACATCCTCACCCCTTAAAACATTAATCCTTGAATGTTAAATTAGCCTTATGGGTTTTGTAACCAACTTAGGGGAGTTTCCTATTTCAATTATCACAACAGCTACTAACATATCTCTATTGCACGATCTAGTATCAAAAAGAAGAATGGCATCCTAAATGTCCTGTAGTCTCCTGTTTATAGATGTGGTGCACGACACACCGATAAACAAGACTCTACTGAACACGGACTGTGCACACTCCGAGAACGAACCGCTCTAATACCACTTCTGTCACGACCCAACCCCGTGGGCCATGACTAGTGCTCGATTAGCGCACCCGAACACAAACACAATGCTAGATTATAACTAATATATTATTTTTTAACAAAATTTTCAGCAGAATTTCCTTTGTTTTATGGACTATTCCAAAACCCTGCATACAGAAAAAACCCAGCATACACAACATATATACATGTATACATGCAAGCCGACAAGGTCACCGCTGCGGTTAAACCGCCCAACATACAAAACACAAGTGGGGCAACAATTAATTTCCTTCAACTTGTTCTTATTTTCCAAGTGTTTGTTCTAAGTGTAGATATAAAAATAATAAGAAAAGTATTCTAACATTCATGTGTATGTATATATATATATATATATATATATATATATATATTTGTTCCCAACCAAATCATGCCAAGTGTATCACACTTGGACCAATCAAAACCTAACAAATTTCAAGTGGGTCCCACAAAGAATCTTCAAGACCTCAAGTTTTGAAAATTCTACTTAGGTCCCAAACTTTTCAAAAATATCACATTGGTCCAAAACTCTCCAATAACATCACTTTAGTCCCCAAGATTCTAATAATACTACTTTGTTCCCAAATTTTTGTAATGATTCCAATGCACAAAATAACGGGTTGTAATATCCTCTCCCCTTAAAACATTCGTTCTCAAATGTTAAATTAGCCTTATGAGTTTCGTAACCAACTTAGGGGGAGTTCATGACCCAACCTTGTGGGCCGTGACTAGTGCCTAATTAGGGCACCCAAACACAAACACAATGCTACATTATAACCAATGTATTTTTTTTTACAAAAATTTCAGCAGAGTTTCCTTTGTTTTATGGACTAACCCAAAATTCTGCATTCAGAAAAACCCAGCACACACAATATATATATATATATATATATATATGTGGGTCGACAAGGTTACCGCTACGGTTAAACCGCCCAACATACAAAAGGCAAGTAGGACAACAATTAATTTCCTTCAACTTGTTCTTATTTTCCAAGTGTTTGTTTTAAGTATAGATGTAAAAATAATAAGAAAAGTATTCTTACATTCATGTATGTATATATATATTTCAAGTTGGTCCCACAAAAAATCTTCAAGACCCCAAGTTTTGAAAATTCGACTTGGGTACCTGACTTTCCAAAAATATCACGTTGGTCCCAAACTCTCTAATAATATCACTTTAGTCCACAAACTTCCAATAATACCACTTTGGTTCCAAATTTCGTAATGGTTCCAATGCACAAAAATACGAGTTCTAACAATACATATTAACATTATTCAATCCAATATCATTATTTCAATAGAATCATCATCATTATTAATTGAATCTTTCAAGGATAGGGTCAACATGATTAATCAATTTATTATCATAAACAATGATACTAAATAATGATGCAACATTCATTTAAAAATTGAATCAATATTTTCAACAAAATTTACCGATAATTTAATTTTCATCATCATCAAGATTCTTGAAAATGGGAATAGCAGTGTCAATCAAATTTCTCAACACTTCGAATTGATATTATCAATCAATGTTTCTCAATAATCAAATCAATATCAAAAATCATGCTTCTCAATAATTGAATCAACATCAACAATCACATTTCTCAATAAAATTCAAGCGCTCCCCATGGTTCTACAGTTGCTCTCAAACAAGTGCACTCGTGGTTGAAAGTTGGAGGTTGTTCAAAAACCAATTGCCCAAAAATATTCAAGAAGAAGAAAGAAGAAAGTTTTTATTTATTTATTTTTGTTTTCCTTTTGGTTGATGTATTCTATAATGTTCACAAAGACAACTTATATAGGGAGCATAAGTTTCGGATGTTAAGAACCACATTTTGTGCATTAGAATAGTTATGAAAATTTGGAACCAAAGTGACATTATTGAAAAGTTTGGGGACCAAAGTAGAATTTTTAAGACTTGAGTTCTTGAAGATATTTGTGAAAGAGCTATTAGCATGGTGCGGGTTCCCTATTAGCCCAAGTGTGTATGTGGACCAAGGCTTTACTTCTATATATATCTATTGCCCTTGTCTTGGATTTATTTCAAGACTTAGCCAATTACTTAGTTAAAAACAAATACAAGAAAACATTGAAGAACAGGACCATACCTATTGGCCTTGTCCACAAATTTTTGAAATTCACTTTCTTCTATGTTCAGATTATTTTGATGTTATAAACTACCTATCTTGAGTCCCCTTAGTAGCTTGGAAGTGTTATTTGAGCAAGAAAACCTTTCTTTCCTTAAGAATTGGAACCTTAGCTTTATTGAAGGGTTGAAGTGCTAAGGTAAGCATTTATATTATTTTATGTGTTATTAAGGTTTTATGTCTATTGTAGCATGTTGAAATGAAAGAAAACCATGAAACCTGAATGTTGGAAATTGAGTTGTGTGTATGGGGATGAAGTTGTGTGGTGTAGTATATGTTGAATTGTGTTGTTTTGTGTTGGAATTATGAATTGGTTCTTAGTTGGCTTAACATGATCTTTGTAGAGTAAAGAAAATATTAGAAATTATCTATATGTAGATGTAAACATGTGGGGGCCGAATTGGGTCTAGGGATGTAGCTTATTGTTATGTTGTATTGGGAGTATGAATTTGATGTTTATTTAGTATAAAATGATTATTGGATGGTGAAGGAATGCTTAGACATCACCAAAATATGTATGTGGGTATGCTGTCTAGTTTTTGGAAGTGTACTAAAATGATATTATTTAGTGTATTTGTTGTTATAATGATATTTGAAATGCTTGTTGGTGTTGTTGGGCTGTTGTTGTTATTGTTGACTAATTTGAGTCGAGATGGATTCTCAGGGTGGATTATTTTAAGGGAAAATGCTGTCGAAGTTTCCATAGAATGTAAAGACAATTTGGAATTTAGAGCCCAAGAAATATTTAGCTAATTGTGTGATATTGTTATCAATTATTTGTAGACGTTGGACACCTTGAAGCATAAGTTGGATGGGGTTTGCATTTGGAGTAGTTTGGAGAAGTGATTAAGGTATGTAAAGCTCCCCTTTTCCTTTGGTATGATTTAGTTAAACGAAGGCTATGTTATAAATCTCGAAGGAACTCTATTCTAGTAATCCGAGCTTATGTATGGTCTATCTTTGTTCCTTGGCACTCTTATGATATTTGATCAAAATTTCGACTCCTATGACCTTGGAATTTGTAAATTTGCAACTATATGCAAAAGTTGAGAAATTTTGGAAGAATTTATGCTTTGTTGGTTTTAAAACTATAAATGTCCGTAACTTTTGATAGAAAGCCCGGATTGCCTTGAAAACCATTTTGAGATGCATAGTAGTCTGCATGATCTTGAATTTGTGTGTTTCTCATAATTTGGGCTAGTTCGGGTTTCCATCAGCCGTGGGACCCATGACACCCTTTTAATGCAATTTTGATAATTTTGAAAGAATTTGAAATAAATATTATTTTGACTTCAAATATGATTATTGTACTTATCTTTTGGATTTATGTTAATGATTTCATGCATATAATTACTCACTACTCCGCTTGTGCCTATTTTCATATCGTTCACCGGTTTCCAGGTCGGTTGTTGTCGCGCGTATTATGATATATATATATATATATATATACACATTCCGGTGTTAGGCTGTATATGGCGACTCACTTATCAGCATGATGCCAATTCTGTATTATGACTTGTGAGTGTAGTGGTCTTTCCTGGCTCACTTATTCTATGTTTGTATTATATAATGGAGATTTTGGGGATTTGAACTTTCTGGTGATATGTGGTGGATGGCGTAGTTCTGGAATTTACCACCGGTTGTATCCGTTAGGCATGATTTTGGTATTTTCCAAATAAACATTTTGATGTTTTGAATATGCATTTGACTATTATACTTTTGTTTTGATTATTACACTGATTTATATTCTGTACATTCTGATTTACATATTCGGTACGTATTTCGTACTGACCCCCCTTTTCTTCGGGGGCTGCGTTTCATGCCCGCAAGTACTGACGTATAGATTAGTGATCCTTCAGCTTAGGATTCCTACATGCTGTCTGAAGAGCTCCCCTTGCTTCCGAGCCTACATTTGGTATATACACTTGTTTATTATTTTTGCATATACGTTATTCGAGGGTACGATAGGGCCCTATCCTGTCTTATGATTTTGTCAGTCTGTATAGAGGTCTGTGGACACTTAGATATGTGGATTGTGTCCAGTTTGTACGACTAGACCTGCTTGTTATGTTTATTAGCGGTTTTACCCACCCTAGAGGCCTTGTCGGCCGTATGGGTATGTTTGGTATTCTGTTGGCTCTGTCTGTATTCTGGTGGCTCTTTCTGGTATGCAGGTCATTTTGGGATAGTCAGTAAAACAAAGGAAGCTCTGCCGAAGTTTCTATAAAAAATAAGATAAGCTATTTGTTTACAATATGACTTTGGGTTTGTGTTTGAGTGCCCAATCCGAGCACTAGTTATAGTCCATGGGGTTGGGTCGTGACATCATAGATATAGATGTAGAAGCATTAATTTGCACATCACTAGACATATTATTTTTCAAAGGAAAAATATGCTCAAAAAATTTTGCATCTCTCGATTCACAAATATTGTGGTCATTCAAAGACATAAATCTATAAGCAGCACTATTTTGATCATAGCCAATGAAGACCGTGTCATAATCTTAGAACCTACATTTAGTCATTTAAAATCAGATAAACCTCCTTAGCCAAACACCCCCACACTTTTAGAAATTTCAAGTTAGGGGCATATCCTTTCCCACAATTCATATGAGATTTTTTTCTAACTTCTTATGAAGGACTCTATTAAGAATATAACATGCAGACAAGATAGCTTCCACCCACATATTGTCAGATAGACCTGAACTTAAAAGCATAAAATTCATCATTTCCTTAAGGGTTCTATTTTTTTGTTCAGCTACACCATTTTGTTGGGGAGTATAAGGAGCAATAACCAAATATACAATACCATTTTTCTCGCAAAATTCTTCTAGAGTTTTAGTACAATATTCACCACCTCTGTCAGATCTAAATCTCTTAATCTTCTTACCTAATTGATTTTCCACTTCTACTTTGAATTTTAAGAACATACTTTCAGCCTTATCTTAAGACTTAAGAAGATATACCTTAGTGTATCTAGAAAAGTCATCAACAAAGGTAATTTAATACTTCTTTCCACCTTTACTCACAGTATTCTTGAAATCTGCTAAGTCTGAATTACTTCAATAATAGGGTTGAAAGGTTTCTTGGCATGCTTTGCTTCTACACACATAGGATATTTAGAAAAATCATTAATTTTTATCATAGGGATGAATTCCATTTTCCTAAGCATTTTAATAGAAGCAATATTAACATGACCTAGACTACCATGCCACAAGTTAATAAACTCAACAATATAAGCAGAATTGGAAATACTTGCATTATTGACAATCTCTTAAACAATCTTTAGTACAAATAAACCTTTGTTAAGATATCTCTTACCAACAAAGTCTCCTCCACGAGAAATAATTATTTTATCAGCCTCAAAAACAAGTTTAAGGCATGCTTTGTTGAGAAGTGCTCTTGAAACTAAGTTTCTACAGAGGGAGGGTACGTACAAAACATTGTTCAAGGCTAAAGATTTTCCAAAAGTTAATCTAAGTAAAAGGTTTCCTCTACCCATAACTCCAGCAGTAGTGGAGTTACCCATAAAACACATTCATCAATATTTGACTCCTCAAGTTCATAAAATAACTCCTTGTTGGCATAAAATAACTCTTGTAGTACCTGTGTCTAACACCCAGTCTATCTTATTAGCGACCAAATTTTCCTCAATGACTATAGCAACAATCACTTGATTACCCTCAGCAAGATAAGCTTGGACATCACCTTGTCCTTTCGTAGAGTTTTTCCATTTTCTTTGATAGTACTGAGCAACCCTATGACCAAGTTTTCCACAAACAAAACAAGGTTCTTTGATTTTCTAATTTGTTTCTCCGATTTGTTGAAGTGTTTTTTCTTCTTCTCCCTCTGTTTGTCTTTGACCCTGTCTTTAACAATAGTACCAGAAGATTCAACAAGATTAGGTTTAGGAGAATTAAGTTAAAGTGCTTCCATCTTATCTTTGAGAGGATTTGCCTCCTCAGTCCTCATGTGACTAAATAAGTTCTTGAAGAGTTAAATTCTTTTTCTTATGTTTTAATTGATTTCTATAATGACTTCAAGATGGTGGTAATTTTTCAAGCAAAACATTAGGCTGAAAAATCTCACACATTTTCATGTTCTCGTTGAGAACATCAGTAGTCAAGCTCTCATATTTGTGAACTTGTTAATGATTTGCTTATTGTCAATCATTTCAAATCTAATCCATTGACCAACAACATACTTTTTCTTTTCAGCATCGCCAGCACCATATTTCTTTTCCAATCCATCCCATATTTGTTAGAACCCGCATTTTGGTATTTTGGTACATGGCCAACTTTGAGTCTAATTGTGCCATTTTCAGGATGTGTAACTTGAGTGTGCTTTTGAAGACTTTGGAGTTTTAGTTGGAACCTTGGATAGGTATGTGGTTATGAGCTTATGGACATGTTATATATACAAGTGTACACTTACAAGGTTAAGTTTACTAAACATTTCTTTGGTATTTACAAGTGGAGGAAATATGCTTTTAGAATTTACAATTTTGTATTGTGGTGATTGGTTCTAATTTTGATGACAAGATATTATTTTATTTTAAGTGGAGACATGTATTATACATACATTATATAAGTTGAGAGAGAGGGCCCAGTGCTAATTAAATATATACACATTCCTATGCTTTATATATACAAGGAAGAACAACTCAATATCACACTTAGAAAAAATTGGAAAACACTGCTACAGTGATTTCAGCACTGCTACAGTGATTTCAGCACTGCTGCTACAGTAACCCGCCCCAAAGAATTGTGGTTTTCGACTTTCATACTTAGAAAAAATCAAGAGAGGAGTGAACAGTAACAATGGCTCTCGGCCATGAACAGTACCACACAAACAGTACCACACAAAAAAAAATTTGTGTTTTTGCTTCTTTCTTCAATTCTAAGGCTTGGAACTTGGTATATGGGATCCCCCAAGAGTCGTAGAATGTTTGGTTTGCCAAGAAATCCCGTAGATTTTCATGTGTGAAGTTGTGAAGTGGTGAAAAGGGTTTTTGAGGTAAGTTGAGATTCTTCTTCTTTTGAGTTTAGTTAATGATTTCTATTGTCTTGAATGGTGTTATTATGAATGAATAACCAAGAAAATGTGATTGATTAGTTGAAAATGAAGCTTGTAGAGTAAAATTTTAAAATTTGGAACCTAAGCTTGTATGAACCCCAAATTATTGTAAATTGATATCCTTGTGTATTATGGGTTTAAAATATGTTCTTGTGGACTTATGAGAGTGGGGAAAAAGTATAAAAACATGTGTGTGCACTATTCTTGATTTAGTGGTCGAAATGGGGGCTTAGAATGAGGAATTAGTAGCGTTTTTGGTATTGTGGACTCTTGTCGAGCATTAGAGTGTTGGGTTGTGGTTCTTGGAGTGTATTGAGGTAGTTTAACATGTTAGTCATGTGCAATATGTACAGCTACCAGTTTTTCGAAGTAATGAAGGAATTAGAGCATTTCGCTTTTTAACGTTTTAAGTTTTCGTTTGGCGTTTTAAGAGTA
>DF359542.1:0-22748 GCA_000787875.1 Solanum virginianum
GATTATCAATCAATCAGATCATTTGACCGAAGCCGAAGCCGAAGCCGAGCCAAGCGAGCAACGACGACGGCGCGAGGGGCCCTTTCCCCCTCAACCCTTTTAGTACTTAGAGTAGGTGTAATTTAATATATACACCTCTCTTTTCCTCTTTCTTTCCTACGTGGGACAAATGCTTTAACCAAAGCAAAAGGAACCTTTTACATTCCCTTCACTTTCCATCCCACCATTTCCCATTCAATCAATATCAAAACCCAACACGAGTTAACCTTTTACAATCCCTTCACTTTCCATCCCATCATTTCTCATTCAATCAATATCAAAACCCAACACTGAATGTTGAAGCTAGTGTACAACTCTAAATTAGTCATGTTTTAAGTGCATTTGTTGATTGTCCGTGGAAATATTTTGCATCGTTAGATGGGGGCAGGCAGGCATATATAAGGGAATTGGTCGAGGGGCCTCACTGAATTATTTTGATAAGTAGCAGAACCAGGTTGGCTCAAGCTAACGTCTCGATGTACAGCAGCAGCAATGGCCCCATGCTCATGACCAACCAATAATCTCTCACTCCTCTATCCTATCATTCCTTCCCAAAATAAAATTTTCATTTCAGTAAGGACTCTCTGCACATGTCAAAGAAACTCCCTAAAGCAAACTTACTGATTTCATCAGAGAAATGAAGATTAAACATAAAATCCCTTCTTTTATTCCATCAAGGGCCACCGTCGCTGGTCCTCCTTATTTAATACAATCATACTAGTAATAAAAACACCATAGATATATGTATCACACTTTACTGGTAGACGGAGCAACCTTCATTGTTGATCTTTATTGAGCTTCTATATTTGCTCTAGACATACAAGAAAACTGAGACGAAAACATTTTGGATTGCACTGCAACTTCTTACATAGTAAAACATGAAAAACTGCCTTTCGTATTATATAGAACAAGTTGTTGTTATTCACTGCCAACAGTTTATAATTTTTGTCCACCATATGCTTGGAAATTCCCTCTTCCATCCCTGTTTGTCCAAAAACCTCTGTTTCAAAGTGTCCATCTACACGTCTCCCCTGTAATTTGTTCATGGACCAAAAAAACCCAATAGAGTTTTGCACCCATTGGGTAAAAAATGTGAAGTGGTACACGATCAAAAAGACAAGAGTATCAAAGGCAGACCTCTAAGAAACTACGGAAGACAAACAGGACCAATAAGACCAAGTGCCTGAGTAGGCAGTCATGTGACCATCTCGAGAAAGTACACTTTTATTTACTTAATTATATCTTCTTTCAAGGAGAAGGACGTGAAAATGATGGATGGAGCCAAAAAGGGAAAAGAACATATGGATAGAAGTAGAAACAAGGTAGACGATGTAGAGTAGGGTTATTTTTTGTTGTACGATTAGTTGAAGTAGTAATAGCAGTTGTTGTGGAGTTGATCTTGGGATTGACGATGGATGAACTTAATCATCCCCTTGAATATACCAACAGAGAAGCATAGTGGCACATCGACGGAGAATGTATATCCGGGCTCGTTGCTCTTTTATCAAGGAAGCACATTTTCTTGAAATGTTGTTCTTCTTCTTTGATGAGCCACTCCTGTATGATGAAACTTGCTTTACTTGTTGATCAGCCATGATTAGTTCTTGTTTACTAGTTGTAAAGATGATAACTTTGGTTTTGGTGGTGGAGAAGAATGAAAGAGATTGAGAAAAGAGTAAAAAGGGGAAAAAAGCTCAATTGGAGCTGGACCCTGATGGAAAAATGTTGAAAGAAACAAGTATTTATACCAAGAAATCATCCAAGGGGGGTGGGTCACTGGGGGATTTGCATGGAAAGAAGCAGTGGTTGAAGAAAGAGGAGTGAAGGTGGGGTTATGTATTTTACATTTTGAGGCATAGTAAATTGGAATCCAAGGGATGATTGTTAAAATTTGTAGTTACGTGTGTTTTGGTTTTTGGTGTTTAGATTATAAAAGTGGTAAAGTGGGCGTCATAAAAGGAGGATTGCTTAATCTGGACAAGGCATCCCTATGGATTTTGGGAACACAATGTCGGCTATTTCACTGTACCTTTTGGACTTCGAGTCCAGATTTCCTTGGTCTGGTTACTTCTAAGTGCCAATAATTCTATTTCTTTTTTTTTGTCTTATATGTTGATTGTTCATACCTTGAGTCGAGGGTCTACTGCAAACAACCTTTGTTACACTTCATTCTTTTCAGACTGAACTATATTGGATATGTTGTTATTGTTGTTATATCAGATATTCAAAATTGGTTGATCTCAACCATCTTACTACATCAATTGGAGGTAACGTCAATTTGAAGTGCTACCTTCATTTACTTTGAAGAAACCGAGCTTGGACACTATCTACTAAAATACTTGCACATATGTATACACAATTTTGATAGGATCCCAAATTGTCAGGTACCTCAAATCTCAATAGATCCACTTCATTATATCGAAGCTTATTAGTGTTTGTCAATAAGAAGATATGATACAGCTCATCTGAGCAACATGACATCTTTGTGTAGTAGGTTATACGATTAGCTTAATGACACTGCCGCAGTCTAACCCTACCATTAGTAGCCTAACTTAACACTCCATATCTTTATCTTTCCTGCTAAACATACTAAGTATCTTTCAATCAATTGCATATTTTGGACTGCCCCATCCTCAGTCTGGTCTAAGTAATGATCGAATATGATGCTTGCGTGGTAGCTATAATTTTTGACATAATAAATGATTGATCCGAATAATATAATTGGTTACAGTGTATATACTCAAAATTCCAAATCAGATACGCAAGCTTCACAAATCAAAAGTCATGTGCAAAATTTCTGGGAAATCGTTTAATTGATTTGACAAATGGGTCGGTCGAATATAAACCCTAACAAGATCGAATGGAAGTTTCCCCAAGAAGTTGGAGGGATTTTGTAATGGTAAGAAGATAAGTAGAAGAAGAAGAGAGTACACATTCGGTGAACCAAAAGAGTAGATATGCCAACATTCTTTTTCTTACATTGTTTCCTACATTTCTTATCCAAATACATTGTATGCCCATTGTTGCAAGTAAGCAGCTGTTGACTAACCATTATATATAATCTAGTTTCCTTTACTTCACCCAAAGTTCTATCCACGGAGAGTTTACTACTCCGTTCTTATTTTAATTTTATACAATATTCACTGAAATTAGCTCCAAATATAAAGTTGAATTATTATTTTATTCCTTTCTAAATTAAAATATTATAACAATATCTAGTTGACTAAATACAATATAATAATTATAAGTCGTAAAATCAAAACTCAAAAGTTGAAAGACAAAAATATTTCATAAACGTCGTTAGAATTTTTTTTTGACTCTTTATCTAAATATGTTAAAAGCGATTATGGTTAAAAAATATATATATATATAGTATTCAAAAATCATGTACCCATCTCCATAGCTAACAATTACATTTTTCTAAATATTCTTTTATTACTTATTTTCATTTATCTTCTTTAATCTATTTAATTATAGGGAGGGGGGATTAGATGTATTTTGTTAAATCGCAAATAGCTATAATATTTAAATATATGATATTAATTGTTTCACTCCTATTAAAGAATGTGAAAATATTGTGTAACATTTACTATTAATATGGAAGATGGAAGACAATAAAAATTGAAACAACTATGAGTAATTAATAAGCAACTTTACACTTGAAATAAATATAGATAAATGAAATAATTTTTTCATCCATGTTCAATGTAATAAGTAGAAGTAATAAATTAATGAAAGTTTTTTTTTTAATTTATTCAAGGAAGACCTTGATAATTCTTAAGTCATATCTAATTATTTATTTAATTTGTTCTTTTAATATTCATAACTCTCGTACCTTTTAAATTAACAACCTTTAAATATTAATTTAAGTAATTTTGATATTCCCTTATTTTTATCTGTATAATTTCATCCTTTTGCTTTCATTATACCCCAATTCAAGGTTATTTTTTTCATTTTATAATAAAAATAGTGAATCAGTTATATCATTATTGTACTTTTCGATTCATGCTTTAGTTTGATTCTATAAAGAATACTCTTGCTTGGTTACAGGAGAAGGTTATGACAAGAACTCCAAAAATTATGTACTAATTATATATTTATTTCTTCATTTATATTATTATAATTAAAATCTTAATAAGGATGTCTAGACTTTTTCTTCTCTGTTGATTTTTCATTTGTTTTCTTTCTATCAAACTTCTTTAATTTAGCTTTTATTAAATTTTTTATTATCTTAAGTCTGCATTTTTATCTAGACTCAAATTAATTATGTGTAACTTTATTAAAAATTTAGTAACTACCGATCAAAGTTCAAAATTTATCATTGAATAGTTTATAGAAATTAATCAAAAATGCATCCCTCATCTGGTTTTAAGATTTATTTGTTTATAAATTGTTATATTTTATTACCTATTACACATATATTTTTTAAAAAGAAATTTATAAAAAATTATATGAAACACGGGTTTCGGCCAGTGAATACAAAGGTGGTTGTTGCAAAATTTTATTTTCAGTTGATGTTTAGTTTAAGATAAATATTAAGGAAATAGGTAGAGAAAGTGGTACTTAGCAACATGCTTTATATTTTTAAGTTATGATTACAGAATGCTAATCTTTTGTATAGAAGCTTTGCCCCTTGAATTTCTCCTACTTCACTCTTGTATACACGCTTCTTTCATCATAAACTTAAGCAAAATAATAACTAAACTACGCTTGCTTCTGTCAACTTCTTCTGGCTCCGGCCAACAAGTAACTCATAATCCTGCAAAATAAAGAGATATAGGTGACCACAAAATGCATATATCAAGCTACTACTGAGGTTCTAAAACAGCGCGATTTCTCTCTTTTGTTTAACCCATCCGGTATTCAAAACTCAATGGTCGCACTAATATGCTTTCACGCGACATAGGGCCCGTTTAATGGGAAAATGCTCCCACCAAAGACTTTCTCCTTTTCCAGGGTTCAAACCAAGACCATAATTAAGAATGAAAGAATACGGCAGTCCTTGGATGTTAGTGGTGCGTACACAAAATATTGCATCGGTTGGAAAACTATTAAGGCAGAAATAGTGCAAGTAAAAGGTGTGCTTAACGTCCATTTCTGTTGCAGGTACATGTTGAGAGAAAAAGGTCTACCAGAAGTAAAGCTGTACTAGTTGACAACCCCTCACCTCCCACCAAATTTATGAGAAACAGGCTTACAGAAAGAGACTGCTACCAAGTGTCTAAGAAATGGTTCTACAATTCTCTAGCACAGCAAAGTAAGACCGAATATCATCAAACATACCACTTACGAAAGAAACAACTGCTGATAACCAGTGAGAACTAACCTGTACAATAGCTCGCGCACAAAGCTTTCCTGATAGGACTGCGCCTTCCATTGAAGCCAAGTATTTCTGTTTCGTGTAGTCACCAGCTAAATAAAACCCCTCTATAGGGGATCTTTGCAAGGGCCGACAGGGTTCACAACCTGGCACAGTTTTATATACAGACCTGAGAGGGAAAAAAACAGATCACTGATTCAGTATATAGATTCCATTTGGACTTTAATTCGAGCGAATTACACATTACTGTTAGCAAATGCCACTTTCAAATAGCATGTCATGATGAGCAACTATAAAAGACAAATGCTATCTTACCTTGGAGTTTTGACAACATGATACTTTAATATTTTTGCTTTGCTCTGATCTGCTGAAATTTCATCCGGAAAAAGCGTTGCTAGTTCCTTCATTGTAGCATCAATAATTTCCGAGTCGCTGCGAGATATCCACTCTTCTGCAGGTGCAAAAACCAATTCCAACATAGACTGATTGGGGCTGTAATATTCCTGCATAGAGGCCAGTTATGTCAGAGGGCCCTAAAACACACACGAAGGAATAAAGGGCTAATGACTACACACAGCAAAGGAAAATATTTTTTAAAAAGACAATGGACTGAGATATTCTGTCATGAATGTCTTTTTTCAAGTTTAACTTCTCCAACTTTTCGGCAATGCTTTATATTTTCTGCAGCAATTCCACAACCAATAAAACTGAGAAGTAGGTTTATAGCCCCTTTCCAAAAATTGCAGGTAACAATGAATTAAGTTCCCTTCTTAACACCGACTCACCACCCACCCCGGCAGCAAGAACCTAAATAGCTAATAAAAGATTTTATCCCATCAAATTCTTAAACAAATTTTAACTAAAAGAACCATCTAATTTTATCAAAATTTCTTTACTTGTCCTTCATGACTTGCCTCCAGTGGTGGCCTGTGCACAGACAGGATCATAGTCATGACTATTCCATATATACAAAACCAATATCACTGCACATCCTAAATGAAGATTACAACAGCGGGAATTCATACACTAACCCAAAAACCATTATGCAACGTACAGCAACTCATACATAACTTTACAGATTATTATAATTTTAGAGCAATATGAATGGTTACAGATGAGTACCTTACATGTGACAGACATGTCAGCATACACACTGAGCAATGAACTTCTGCATGAATATGAAAGAGAAATTAAGAAAGGGAATCAATATAAGTATCAGAAACAACACAACATTCTAAGAATTGAAAAAGGAGCTCTATTGATCTTGTCTCTACCAACAGAAGTGTCATTCAAAAAGTAAGAGGGGGAAGGGAACTAAACCAAAATGAAATCATTGATATACAAAATGCTTTGGAAGAACAAAGTGAATGAAATTAACCTGCTGAAGAGCAAATGATCATATGTGTTCTTCAGTTTTCTGTCAAACCTGCAGTTTAATTGATACAATCGTTATTGGTTTGAAACCAATAAAGGTGGTCGTTTCAGTATCCAAGGATACATATGCATCCATGATTGGAAATTAATTTAAGCACTAATGGCCAAAACAAAGAAAGTTCTGCTCATTAAAATATGTACCAAAATTTCCACGTTTTCCTATCAAAGTTTTGGAAAAGCCAACATCCATAAGTTCCTCGTGAGGGAAATTAACACAAGACTGAGAATATGCATGTCAGCATTTATAAACATAAACACGTGTACATAGACATTTAATTGCAGACACATAGATATGCTACACGAAGAACAAACACTGACAAGTAAAATATTCACCACTAACCATATATGTACATTTATCACAGGTACTCCAACTAACTTCTCCAACTTTTGGAAATAAGGAATCTCCTTCCAGTCTTCAGGCAAAAGAAGCTTGAGAATATCCACTAATTGGTTCATCAAAAGTCAGCAAAAATTAGAAACTCAGACTAAGAACGTGAAAACTGGAAGAATCAACTAGTACAATGGATATTATACCTGGAGTGGCAAACACAAATGCATCTCCCTTAATTGTACTGCCATCGTTCAGTATAAAATACTTGACACTTTTATCCTCATTCAGCTCAATCTTTTTTATCCGTGAGTTTAGTCTGACTTGGCCACCTTTTGATTCAATGTGTTCAACAATTGGCATGCAAAGTCTCTCAGGAGGATTACCATCTAAAAAGGCCATTTTTGAACCATGCTTCTCCTGTTGATTAATAGTGCAAATATATCAGAAAAGCTAATCTGAGTGGAGAAATTCACCATCATTTCTTCTTCTTTCTGGATTTTTTCCCAGGTTACAAGTAGTTTACTTCAATTCTTTAAGACATAAAAATGCATACTAGATAACAACTGAGCTGTTTGAAAGTGAATCAGTAAAGTAGTCCTTCATCCAAGAGATTCAGGGTATGGACAACAAGGGGCCCATTTGCATAGTAGAATTTGGAAAAGAAAAATAGAAGTTCAATGGAAAAAGAAAAGGGAGGAGAAGAATGGTTAATATAAGTGTCCAAATTGCCATAAATAAGTTCCACTCTGCTACTAGAAGCTTCTAAGAGTACATCTATAAAAAGAACTTCTCCAGCAGTCAAACTATATGCCCTCAACCTAGAGAAACCTGTCCCTACAAATGAAATCTAGTGGAGCAAGCCACGCCTTCCAGAAGTAACAAGCCAAAACGAAGTACATTCTTTTACAGATGGTAACTTCAAAAGTTTCATCTTCGAAACCGGCATTATAAATGTTTCCTGCAGCAATGTAGTGTTGGGTGCCAAACAAGATGCACTTATGGACAATTCAATCACATTTAAGCTCCTTAGGTAGAGATTTCCTGTAATATGAGAGACCTGGAAAGAATAAATTACTTCTCTCTCTCTCTCCCTCTCTCTCTCTCTCTCTCTCTCTCTCTCTCTCTCTCTCTGTTTTCAATGTGGGATCAGGATTCTAACCTGAAGAAACCTGTTCAATGCGATCAAGATGCACTGCATTGAAAGTTCATCAGGGTTTATAAAGTTGAGTGCCTTTGACATAGCGATGAACACCTCATCAGTCACCCTATCCGGCACACCCTGCAAAGCAAATTGCTGCTGCTGAGATTTGCTAGATGTATGTTGTTAACAAAAGAAAGGCAGGCAGACAATCTAACACTTCAAATGAACTATTTGTGTGTGAACTATGAACTATACAGCCAGGTTTATGCACTTAAAAAGTAACATGATTGCTTACGCACTTGCTTTCTCATCCAGTCCTTAACACTTATCCCGTCTTGAGCTTCAACATAAGATTGCCCTCCAAGCATTGCTGGCAAGAGTCCAATTGCAAATTTGACTTTCTCTGGCCATGTAAGCATTTCATTGTTCTTTAGGATGGCCAAAATTCCTGCAAATTATAACATAGGAGTTAACACTTAAGCTGCACATAAAAAGTCCGAGGATAAGTAATGAATCTTTATGCTCTTTTAAGGTTAGTAAAGTATCATAGGTGCAATTGACCAATCAATTTTATGATTTATTAGGGAAGTTTGACAAAATGACTACAGAGAGAGAAATTTACTCGTGATTAGCTCACCATTTAAAGGAGCTGGTAAAGCTTCAGAGAAATCAAAGCGGCTGAATTCTCCTGGCTTGCTTGGCATTGCAAATATCATTGAATGTTCCTTCCACTGCAACCGATCACTAATCCCTAATTCTCCAAACAGGTTCTGAATATTTGGGTAAGCCCCAACTTCAAAGAGATCAAGCACCAAATTGTATGAGTAATTATATGAATAACAAGACAAGAAAGGAGTAGCAAGGTACAATACAGATTTACTGACAATAATAGGCTTTTTTGTAAAAGACAAACAACAAACAAAGATATGAGATGTCTAATGGACAAAAGATCTCAAGAAAATCACAATGACAGCATTAGAATATTAACGTACACATAAAACAATGCGCGGTCAAACTTACAGAATATATGCAAACCAGTCTCGTACCAATCTCCATCATCATCTTTCCATGCAGCTACCTAAAGGAAGACACAAATTCTCAACAGTAGAACACAAAAAGACTAATGCTAAATCAATCTTTGCCTATACAACTAGATTCTTGGTGACTGCATAAGTAAGATAATCTGTTCTAGCCATTTCCACATGAAAGCCAATAGATGCATAAAATACGAGGAAGAAATATTGTGCAAATCAATTCTTGATTAAAGTACATTGAAAAGGCAAAAAGGTAAAATTAAAACATGCATCAAAACATAGAACAAATAGTAAGTATATGCCAATACCAACTTGCACCTACATACAAAATGTAACTAAATCAAGTAATAGAAAGAGCATCTGGTCTTTAGAGAAAAACATGCATCGAAACATGGAAAAAACTAAGAGAGAAGGGTTTTTGTTTCGAAACTACTTAACATAGCGTTCTGCATTAACGATATCACCTAGTTTATGTAGCATCTCTCAGAAAAGACAGCACATTTAAATGAGTGATAAGTTCAAATAATACGTCAATTTGCCTCAATCTTACATTAATAGAGAATGATAATAATTTATTTTCCATCAATTTAGTCAACTAATATATTTAACCTAATGAGATACAATGTTTTCTCGATAATCTATGTTACTAGTAGGCACAGAAAAGAGAGTTGACTGTAAAATTGGACAATTTTAGGGCAGATCAATTTTCTACCAAAATCAGGGAGAGAGGAGAGAGAGTGGAAATAAAACTATTTGCAAGAAAAGTTGGATGGTTGACATTCAACGATTAATCGAAAGAGAAAGATCGACAGTCGAAAAGAGGAATACTGAACACAGAGCCTTTGTTTGAGCAACTGAAGGTTGACAGAGCATGAAAAACGGATTTATATGAAACAACCAGAAATCCTGACCAGAAAAGGACTACTAATAGGAAAAGACACAGAAAGAAAAGGATTTTTTAGAAAAAAAGGACATATTTTAATCTTCTTAACCTTTCCACCTAGAACATCCCTTGCCTCCAGCAGTATCGGTTTGTGACCAGCATCTGCCAAATATTTTGCTGTAGACAAACCACCCAAACCTGATACTCGAAAAAATTGAATTATCATAGAATCATGTTACAGATCCATTTATCTGAAACAACTACCTAGTACCTTGATATATTCTCTATAGTACAAAAGAACAAATCATGAAAATAATATTTCTTTAGGCAGTCAGATGATTTTCTACTAGTTGGATACAGTACAAGTTAAATGTGAATGGTACAGTATTTTGCAAACAAAGTCAATGAACAAGTTCAAGGCAGCTGAGAGGTCACTGCTCCAGCATAGTAAAGATGAAATATGAAGATCTATCACATATCTCCTTCAATTTCTCAGAGATTGCATGCATTAGAAGAATGTAACCCCTTATTATGTAACTTAATTTGACTTTTAATTGGTGTTCAAATTTTGGAGCTCCAAATACTGCAATTTATAGGCATAATGGGATCAATCTTCCACTGGAGAATTGACATACACCTCCAATACTTCAGATTCATCTCTTGGACATGTCACTCAATCAACAGCATATTCACTGATTTATCATGGCTTAAATGATAAGAGAGACACAAATTATAACAGCAGAAATACAGAGAATGATGGCAGAATAATCAAAATTAACTACTTATGTAACTGCTCCTAATCCAATCAGCAGGGACTTGACTGCAACATAACAAGAGCTTAATAACTTCAGGTTTTGTAGTCTAAAACAGTCAATCAGAAAAGGCATGCATAGGTATAGATAAATATCCTAACGCTAATACAACAATAATATGCTTCCTTAGAAATAAAGAAAAGCAAATGCTTCAAACATAGATGACAGGAATATTACCTGCACCAGCAATAACAATCTCCAAGGGTTTAGTTGGGCGCGGAGAAGCACGGAATGTTGATGATAAGAATGCAGCCTCCAAATAGTTAACTGTATTGTCTATCTCTGGTCTTGGATAATCAATGCATACTACCTGAATGACAAGATACTTCCTTTATTTTAGAGAAATATATACCTTGAGATGATAATTCATCAGTCTATAGAATTCAAACCAAACCTTTAAAGGCTGGAAGTTCTTAACCAATCTTCTGGTCATGGCATGGGGAGTACAAATCTTTAACTTATGACCCATAGATGCACTACCACCAAAACATAATGAATTCCTTCGCAAGCAACCATCTTGACTTTCAATTCCCAAAGAAGACCTCGAGCTCCAAAGATAAGCTGAACTACCTTGAACTTTAGAGTTAACAGCAGAAACAAGTCCGATTTGGGGCATTTTACTGAAGATTAGCAGCAAAACCTGCCATGAAGATACTTCACAGTAAGAAAATTGTCCATTTCTGAACCTAAATACTAAGTAAAATTCCTTTTATTTGTCGAGATTCTAGTTCATAAGCATTTTTCAAACAAATTCATATACAAAAGTGAAAAAGATTCTAGCTTTACCGTCTCATTCTTACAGTATGCATAAAATCAAGCACAAAAAAGAAAGTACCGAGCAAAAAAATAAACAAGATCCAGGAACCCCAGAAGTGGCACACACAAAAGCATTCAGCTGATGAAATCAAAGAAACAAAAATCTTTTCTTACCTCGAAATGAATGAAACCACCTAGAATATATGGTTATGCACAATTGAGAAAGCAAATAAATTTGGTTGGGTTGAAGTTGAAGAGTTAAAAATGGCAACTTGGAATTTTTGGTGGTTTGGCAGTTACCAAAAAAAAGATACGCAGATGAAGAATTAGGAGGGATATAAACAAGTAAAAAACGTATAATCTTGAAAGTTTTTGGTGGAGATGCCTGCTTTGGGTGGTTTGGCCACTTCCTTTAACGTTTGGCTACACTCAAAAATTTGACACGTCCCACCATAGCCACACTTGGGAGATAAACCTTTTTTCCTATGTTCCGGCCTAATTTATACATACTTACAGTTTCATTTTTTAATTATGGATAGTATTAAAAATACTATTTATTTACTAATTGAAATTAAGTAAATTCTTGATCTGTATAGCAAATGATCTTGTAAATTGGTCTTAATAAAAAATTAAGACAAGTGTTAAAAATTCTCTAAAATTTGATAAGAATTTGGTGATGTATTACATTTCTATTCCAAGATTAGAAGAGTAGTAAAGTTTAATTAATCAAGTAGAAATATTTTTAAGATTGTCGAAACTTCTCTCCACTTTATTTAATGAACCTCTATAAATTTATTACCACACACAATCTTTTTTTTTTAAAAAAGGAATCTCAGATGAAAAAGAAAAGTTGCATGATTGTTTACTAGGAAGGAAACAAAAGGGGGAAATTGACATAAATATGTTCACCTATAATATATACTGATTAACTATCGGATACAAATATTTAGAGTTTAACAATCAAATTTTGATTAACTATTGGATACAAATATTTGGAGTTTAACAACGAAATTTAGATAATGTTGCTCCAAAAAAGGTCTCTATATGTTTATCAAACTGAACAAACTGTTTAACTTAGAGTAAAAAATATGTCGATGCTACTTGCATAGTTTAAGGAATATTAATTAACATAGATAATAGTTAAAGTTTCACAAATATTATGAGTTTTACTTTTACATCATGGAGACATTTTAATGTGTAAAATGTGCATATGCTGTACTCCTAATTTTCAGGACTATACAATTAAGAGAGTGATACCGTAGTGTAACATCCTTAGAAATAAAGTTCTTTATTATCTTTCTAATTCTTATTAGTTGATCCTTTTTTAAAAAAGGAAAAAATATTGGGGGTAGAGAATGGAAATAGAGAGGGGATTACACATGAGAAAATCAAATTCAGATAATAAATTAATTAAACTACTAAGATTCGATTCTTTTCGATTTCTCTGCTGGAGGAAAATCGTCAAGCTTGGACATTGAGTGGATGGTTTGAAGAAAATGTCTATTACAAAAGGATAAAAGAAGAAAAGATTGCCAAGAATTACAGAGTAAGAGGAAGGATAATAACCTTTTTAGTACGTCAACAGGGCATATTCTACTAAGGAAGTCTGATTTTAACACTCTTGACTCACAAATTTAAAGCTCATATAAGTTTACTTTCGATAAATAAAGTCCAAAACAACCTTCAAAAACTATGCATTAGCCTCATGATAGGAAATGCATGCTCTTCTGTAGCTGTAAACCCCACTATTTTGTGACAAAAACATTTCTAGAAAGATGACATTTGGACACTTCTCTCCCTTCCAAGTCTGACCGAGTTCACGTAATCAACAGGGCTGTGAGCAGAAATACCAGGAAGGGAAAGTCCCAGCACGCGGAGCATGACTGATTCCCAACACTCCTCATACTCGGATCCGTACATGTGACCCATTGTAAAGCTTCTGATTAGCTCCCACCAAGCATTCAGATACAGCGGTATCAGAAAGTGCAGACCAAAATAGTTTCTGTTTGGCTCTTCATCTACGTTCTATAGACAACCATGAAAAAATAATTACTACATCACAGAGAACATTTTCATTTCATATTCGACAACTTTACTATGAGGAACGTGCCAAAGAAATGAGACTGGACACCATGAAATTAATGAACTTGACAAATGTTTCATCATCTACGAAGCTTGAGTGGATATTTGAGGAAAATGTGCTGTGAGCTAATTGACATTTCTAAAACAACAACAAAAAAAAAAATACCCAGTGAAATCCCACAAGTGGGGTCTGGGAGGGTAGAATGTACGCAGACCTTACCACTACCTCATAGAAATAGAGAGGTTGTTTCCTGGGAACCCTCATCTAAAAGAACATCAGATATTAGACAAGCTGCAAGGCATAAAAAGGTTTTACCTGTTCAACATATAAGCTGTTGTAGTATTGGCAAATCCCGAAGTGCTTAAACAGGAATGTCTTATTATCATAAGGTAATCTTGGCACAAGGTCGTTGCAATAAACAACTCTGAAGTACTTTGGAACTGGATGCTCCAAATGGGCTTCCATAAACCTTCCTAACTGTCTGTTCCCAATCCTTGGCTGCCCATATGTATATATTCCCAATAATCGTTCCATGAGATCCATCTCCTCATGTAGCACTAAGATTGTCGGGAATAATATAGCTAATGCTCCACCCAAGCTATGGCCTGTGACAACAAACTTTGCATTCTTGTGTTCTTTGAGTAACCTTTTGAGTTTACGTCTGACAACATAGTATGCAGTCCTCTCCGGGATATCTAGTTTGAACTTCTTTGAGCCGGTATCAGTAGGCCGTTCCGAATCAGACGACTGGTCTGACACACTCTGTGCATCAGAATCAGTGAATATGGTAGAAGATTCAGAACTTTCTGAAGGAGCAATAGTTGCATCATTTTCTAACTTGGTGAACTTCAGATTATTCATGACCAGTTGTTCATGAAACGTGGAGGCTTTAGCTCTGCTCCCTAAACCTAAGGCTTCCAAGAATCCCATGTGTACTTTGCCGAGTTTTGGAATCTCATACCAAGAGTAGTCAAAATCAGTGATCCAGTCATCGGCATCAAAAGGCTCTGTGCCCCTGAAACTGATGACTATCAAGTTTGCATCCTTTGGCTTATCGCACAATATAAAAACCTGGGTGGACATCTCTTTCTCGAAATCTATTTCAGCAAGTGCAGAGGAAGAAAAAGCAAACAACCCATAAAATCAGAAGATGTCATAACAATTGACAAGGACAAAAAAGAAGTAACTGAGTCAAAGTCTGCTCCAACATTAAAAATAAACCAGTAACAGTGATAAACAAATATAAGGATAAAGAGTGAGTTCGCAATGCAATTTTATTTTCCCCTCGAAGGCTGGCAAGAAGCAACTTGCAAGTCTTAAAAGATTAACTCCCTAACACCACCTCCCCACCTCACCCCACCCACCCCCGGTGATATTATATGTAAGGTAAAGGCTAAAATTCTCACCATTCCAACAATTGTAGAAATCCACAAAATGCATCTGTTATGGAAAGCAATTTAAAGTATAAGTTTTCATAACAACATGGTAAACTAATTAACTTCCATTAGTTAGAGCAGAAGAACAATTAAAAAAAAAAGTGAACCATAATATAACCTTCCAGTGAATATTTACGACATTCTGAACGACCTTTGCATTCTCGTAGGCCAACTTTGAAGCCATCATACAGAGGTCCATAAGGGCTCTGTGTCCTATTCCAAGTTGAATATTTTTCTGCCAGAAATCAGGCTCTCTAATTTCCTTGGTTAACGTCTCACTCTTGTATAAGTCTATACGGCCATCTAAATGTCCAATAGCACTTATAAATGTTTCAGACCCTCTTTGTGGCATCACCACCTTTCCTGCTTTCACAAAACATTTATGATTACAGAGACAAAGCGTGATCATGGGACCACGACACAATAGTTTGAGCCAGCACTCAGTAGACATACAACTCAAGATAAAGCGATATCTACACCTTTGATGTGACATACAACAATTTTATAGTACTCACTTAGCTCATAGTCATACACAGACAAAGAATTGTGCCAATTTATTCATAATTTTTGTTAGTGCAAAAGGATGTTCAGTTTCTTGAAAGGAAAATTCTGATCTAGAGTAACTAAGTCAGATAAGTCATGACACCCACATTACTTGTTTTTCGCATATATTCTGTTGGCAAAAATATACTACTGTAAAAGATAAGTTTGTCCCTCAGTTTCACCTCACTTTCAATCATGATATTTGGTAGCACAAGTGTCAAGTAAGTGCATGTGCATCGCAACCGAGGAAATGGATCGGAAGCATTGAAATAACGTCAGATTGTTATGGGAAACTATACTTTTGTTCCTCAATTTCGGAAGTCTTATTCAAATCAACAAAAAGCTTCTTCCAAATGTCAAGCAATTCCAAAGAATGCCCAACAGAAAAGCTACTTTGCAAAATCAGCACCTTATGGAACATGTGACACATATAAACTCGCGAACCAGCTTTTTTAATTCCCAAATAACTCATACAAGCAAAACAATTTCAATTGGCACACGTACAGTATATCAGTTAAAGTTGTATGCACCGATGCAACAAAAAAGTAATCCCTCCATTTCAACTTGTTTGTAAGTAAAAACAAAAAATTTTTTGAATCTTGTGGGTGGTCCCATGAAAAGCTAGTGTTAGACTTACCATGCAAGATATTGTAGAGAAGTCCCAAAAAGTTGCCATTGAGAGATAAAAGGTTGAGGATGAAGTCGACGAGATATCCAAACCACTCCATGGGTTTACCGAAAATGGCGATTAATTTCCGCACTATAATGGACACAAATATAACCCATCTATGATCAGGAGTATCATCATCACCTGGCAATTCTTCCAGCACACCGCCGTCGGAATACTGAAGAAATTTCTCTCCGCTTTCTTTCTTACCCGACACGACGAAGCGCACGGCGTCCAAAACTCCTCCAGTTCTGTGATTCACGATCAAAAACCGGGAATTCCCAGTCTCGGTATTGGAACTGTCAATTCCACTGACCTCCATTTTTAATTGGGAATTTTGTTACTTGTAGCTGATACTAATACTAAAACAGAGATTAATAAATGCATCATTTAATGGCTTAAGATAATTCTGACAAGAAAAGGATGAATAAGCAGAGAGTGTCACGTGTATGTCAGAAATGGAAATTTTGGTTATTCTGCGTCGTCATTGTCAATACGTAGCAGAAGATATTTGGACACCGGCCTGCTGTGGGCCATTAATTTATCCAAATAGACGTTTGGGCTTTTAAATTTTTTGGGCTATAACAGTCCACTTGAGTCCCATTCTCAAATCTGGAATTTACCAATTTAGATACATTCAATTTACAAGTCATATAAATTCAACTCTCATTTTCTTTTAGTAACTAATCTAATTTGTCAAGTATAATCTTATGATATAATTCGTAGAATATTATAACATATACACCTCCCACGCCACCCCGAAAGAAAAGTTGTTTATTATTTTGGTCTCAGGGTTATTTTTGTCCATGCATATTTTACTTACAATGTTGAATGACCCGTATGAAACTAGTATCCATTGGATATCACCGGAGATTAGGCCCAGCCCATATGAGTTCAATAGTTGGACTTGAGAGTTCTGGGCCGTCTTTAGTGACTTCTTTCCGAGTGATTGTAAATTCGTAACAACAAAAGAATAATTTAGTTCTTACTATTAAATTGTGATATTTTTCATTAAAATACATTACCCTCCATGCAAATTGTGATGAGAAAATGGATTATATAAAATAGTAACAAAATAATGTGACCAAAAAAAAAAGAATACTAACATACTTGATATCAGTTTTTTTCTTCCGCCAGATTGGGATCCAGTGGACATACCACATAAGGGATGTTTTTAAGAAATTCTTTTTAATCCTTTCATAGAAGCTTCTAGTTTATTTGCCTTCATTGATAACTTTACATATCGAAATTGACAAATGCTTATCATTTAAGCAATTACCTCTCGTTATTAGGAGATAATTTTATTAGTGGTGTCATTAGTTCTAGATTTGTCATAAATAGGAAAGAGAAATTAGGACGCAAGATCCTAATTTATCGACATAAACAAAGTTAATGAAGTTGAACCTCAGTAATTAAGAAGAATATTGTTAAAAGAAGTTTGAAAAGGGGAGTTAGGAGAAATACGTGGGCAGCATAAAATTGGTGAGTCAATATAAAGGACAATCTCCACCGACATTCAAGTCCAAACCCCTCGCCGCACGCACTAAAATTATATTATCGGTAGTGCGCTAACTTTAGTAATCTCCAAAACAAAATCTATTCTCTCCATATAATTAATATTTGCTTTTTATTTGTCAATTTTAAACGTTGAACATTTATTTAAAATACTAATTGATATGGGTGGAGTGGCTTCTATTTTTTGATGATCGAAGTCATTGTCTCTTTGTGGCCTTCCATGAAGTTTTTTTTTTTGGTCTGAGGCCTTGTTTTAGGTTTAGTAAGCTTAAGTTCAAGGATTCCGTTGTCTTGCATCCCATATTATGTAATATTGTCACCTATAAAACACCTACCAAAAATTTGTTTTTAGAGCTACAATAAAATAATACTCGTATTTGGAGTTGGTTGAATACATGAAAGCAGCTCCTATATTGTAATGTATTATTTCTCAATGCGTGTTTCGGTGATATATATGCTTATTCCATATGGGACCAAGTTACCAACCATACCCTATACATACATTTTCTCCAAATTAATGCAATTGACCATCTCTCTCTATATCTTATCGTGCTTGTATTTTTTGTTAGTAGACACTACTGTTCATAACCAGGAAAACAAGTTAGAATTGAATAAAAACATACTATAGAAATCGGAAACAGGAAAATATTAGGAGTAGATGAGTCGTGGACCCAACACAAAACTGCATCATTTCTTTAAGAATTTAATAGCTAGATTCGGATTAATTTCTTTTAGAATAAATACTATTCTGCAATATCAATTGAAAATTTTTAGCGAATTCACCAAATAAAATAGATCGCACGATACTTTTGGATACAACATAAAACGTAAAAATGAGGGGGAAAATTAAATTTGCACATTTCATAATACTTATAATATATTTGAGACAAAGATCTATGAAAGTGAAATAAAAATTGATCTTAGAAAGATCTTTAATTACTAATTGGCACACAAAGCTTAAGTTAATGCTCACAGAAAAGAATGGACATAGCTAATTATGCAAGACGAACCTGACCAAAGCTTAAAAACGACTAAAATTGATCTTTCCTTTTATACAACCCTTCTAATAATTTTGTTTTATGACAATTTTAGATGTTTAACAGCAAATTAAGAATGGTGACTTCTGCTTTAATCACATAATGACACGTAAATAAGATTAAGAGGACATTGTTTTTCTCATAATCTACCCAATGTTAACGTTACGAAATTTGATTTGATTGGTACTATGATTAAGTGAACATATAAAGAAGACAAATAGAATGAATTATCAATTGATGTGCTTAAGTAAGATAGATTAGTTAAATGGTCCGTTGTTAGCTAACTGATTGCAGAGCAAATATCAAATCACACAACAAATCAAATGATTGTTGAAACGTGGTCTTAAGCTAATGGTAGGACTGAAAATGAGAATTCACGTTCCAATTAGAGAATAGCGTGTGGCACATGTGATTTACATTTAAACCCTTTTACTCTATCCATAATTATTCATTAAATACGATGGTGACTTCAAAGCTGACTTGTAATTCACAAAGTTGCTCATAGATTAAGCACTATTTAGTACCCCTTTTGTCCTATTTTAATTGACTTTATGGAGTAATGTACATATATTAAGAAAAATATTTAAAAATAAAATTTATATTATATTTTTCACTATTGCCTTTTGTAAAATCATAAATATATAGTGTAATATATGTCCTAGAAAATATAAAAGTTCAATAAATGAAAGTGCAAATATGAAAAAAGTCTCAAACATTCACTTTCAACTTTGAATAATTTAAATATTTTAAATCTTAAAAAAAGCCTCAAAAATTCACGGAGGAGTACGTCGGCAGGCAATTATTCAATGTTTTAATTATAGTATTTACTTGTTTCTTGCATCATTAAGAAAGACATTCACTCCCCTAGCTATTCCGTTTTATCTGTAAAATTTACTACAAGTTAGTAGTTGTTTCAAAATACTACTTTATTTTAGAAAATTAGAGAGAATTGTGTTAGTTCTTTATTTGTATTTTTTATACTATTACTCTAATATAATAAATATATACAGAGAGATTAACACGGTGAAAATAAGCAGTAATAAATTAAAACTATAAAAGAATAAATATGAACAATTAAGCCAGATTTAATATTTTTAATTCAATATTTTATTGAGGTGTGCAACATGTAAAAATGACAAATGGAAGACAACTAAGGGAGTAGCCAGCTCAAATATTAAAATATATATTTCACATACTAATAAGCATTCAACTAATCGGAACAGTAGTAGGGAACTAAAGAACCAAAGTAAAAAATCCTAACTATAAGATGATAAATAATCCAAACTAATTCCAATTTATTGCAATGACTGATATTTAGGATAGAAAAGGAGTACTTCCTTTGTCTAATTTCAATTGAATTTATGAGTTAATGCATACATATTAAGGAAAATATTCATAGATAAAATTTATACCATACTTTTCACTATTACCCTTTATAAAATCATAAATATGTATGTAATTTATCTCCTAGAAAATATAAAAGTTCAATAAATGAAAGGACAAATATGAAAAAAAAAATTCAAACATTCAACGAATAATTCAAATATTTTGAATATTAAAAAAAATTCAATTAATTTGGGACGAATGTATTAATTTGGGTCGAACATTGAAGTTGGAAAAAAATGTAAGAGTTTGTTGATTGCTATGATAAGGAGTAGTTTCAAGGTTTTGGTTGCGAAAAAAGGAGACCATTTCTTCAAAGAATCAGGTCTACCTACTTGTGATGTGAAAATGTGCTCATTTTACTGCACAAATGGCCACATTTCATGGGGAATCTGAAAAAACAAAAGCCCCACCTCATGTTGTCTAAACTTGAAATTTACTTGAGAAAAACTTGCAATATGTCCAACCCGCTCAAAAAAATATGTCAAATTCAACAAGATTATTAGTCAAGAGAAACTTTGGTGCTTAGCAAGGTAGATAGTGATTGGAAAACAAGCACATCGATTGCATTAAACTGTTTTTCTATTAATAAAATTGCCATATCACCAAATTTCAACGTTGAATAAATCGCTAATTATCCAAATGAACGCGTTTCGTAAACCAAGTATAGCAAGGAATGTTGTCTCTTTCTCTTGGTAGAAAAGAGACTCACTTTATTTTATCTAATCCTCATGCCACTTTCATCTTTATAAATGATTATTATTTTATTTACTACTACTACTACAATATATTTGGCTTACTTGTACTCCACATTGAACATTTCAATTTTCCTTCTTTATTTTCACCTAATTAATTATTATGCGCACACACCTATACAAATTTGAATCTAAAAATTAAATATAACATCCATTTTTTTTGAAAAAAAAAAGAATTTTTTTAGACGGAAGTATTAAAAATACCTCTGAACTTGACTTAAGTTATTAGTTTCACCTCTGAACTATTGTCAGTCTTAAAAATACCCTTCTACTTGATTAACTAAACTAAAATACAATTCGATCTACAACAAATATTTAAAAAGCCCCTTGGCAAGAATTTAGGAGTGTATTTAACTCCTGTTGTAAAATCAGGGGTGTATTTAAGTTTAATTAATCAAGTAGAAGAATGTTTTAAGACTGATAATAATTCACGCACAGTTTAGGAGTACTTTAATACTTTTCTCTTTGTTTTATTAATAATATAAAACATATTGTGGAATAGCATGTTTTCATGTGAAAAAGATGATTAAGCTAATTCATATCCAATCTCACTACTTTTTACTGTTAAATTGAAGAAGATTAATTCTCCAAACTCCAGAAAAACTAAGATATATTATTAGTTCAAAACAAATTTCTAGGGACATTATGCCAAATCTTCTTGATGAATGTGGTTTGTAAATTTCATTGTTATTGTAAATAAAATTGTAATGAGATTAAAAAAAAAGGACTTGATTCTTTACTATTGTAAGTAAAAAAGTCGAGTGACGTTACTATTAAAAACAGAATGCTACACCATTGATGAGATTGAGTGATTATAGGAAAAAAAAGAGGTGAAATCCAGTTGGTCAAGCTCAAAAAAGATACAGACAAATCCGTCACTTTAACGGATTGCCCGTGACTAGCTGTTTCTTTTTTCACTACGACTCTATCTACCCATAATTCAAAACACATTTAACGCCGTTACTCGGACAGGCAAGAGTCAAGACTTCAATACTCAAATTATTTAATTGGAAGTTAATGATGCCCACTTTATGAAGCAATCATATGTGTTTCTTAAAAGGAAATCTGAGTCTCCTCTTAAATATAAAATAGATCTCATGCAATTTGCTTCAAATACAAAAATTAATTTGTAATTAATACAATTATTTACCATCCAAAAATGATCAAATGGCTTGTATTTTGTTATTATGGAGTTCAGTCTAACTTATTCAACGTATTTCAATTGAGATAATTAATAATGATCGAAAGAATAATTAAATTTTGCTTGATTTTTGAAAAAATAGTTACTCCAACTATTATTTGAAGTAATACAGTAGTCATAGATGAGATTATCTTCTCGTTGATTAGAGGTTTTGGGTTGAACTCTAAAATTCTTTTTATTAAAAATTAAAAAAGTTTTTCTCGAATGGGCTTTATGTGATATAAATCGAAATTAGTTGGGTTTCTACGGAAAAAGAATATAATTATAGAGTAGTGTTTGTAATATCTGTCAATTTCAGGGTACTGTAGGTCTGAAGCTGTATACAGAAATAAATTCCAAAATGAATTTATAGTCTCTTCGGCTGTGGATTCTTCTAGC
>DF359542.1:22804-74090 GCA_000787875.1 Solanum virginianum
ATCTGGCTGTGGATTCTTCTAGCAGATCGTGCCTGCCAGCTTTTCTTGAAATGGCTTATACCATTTTTTCTTTTTTATAAAATAAAATAAATACGCTTCCCAATATTACAAACGAAATTAATCAAAATAAAAATAGGAAAGTTCTGACAAAGCCTTTCTGTTCCCGAGCTGAAGCTTGGGGTTTTGTGTGTTGTGGAACTCCGACGACTGTGACTGAGAAGAAGGACGACTAAACGACGCCGTTAAGATGAGGCTGCTGCTACTGCCGCTGCTCATCGGCATTCTGCTTTATTCTGCTAACTATGCCATTGCCGACACAGATCCAAATGACGGTCAGCTATTGCTTTTAATCACTCTCATTTATTGTCTCTGTCTCTTTATCTGTATGCTTGATGCATCATTAATGGAGGTTGATTGATTGGGAAAGTCAATCTAGCTCAGAATGAACTCAGCAACCGTCGCTAATTTTGTCGTTATTTTCCTTTATCTGGACTGAATATTGTCTTAGATATGTTAAAAAAAACGGAGAAGTTTCTTTTTGATCAAGGCACGAATCAGTTAGAGGGAGTTCTCTTGGAAGTATTATGTATGCATTGGCCTTGTCGGTGGACTTCTGATATTGTTGAATCTTTGTATTATTACTTCCATTCATTATGGGAAGACATATTAGAACTGCGTCGGACATTTTGACTGAGTTACTATTTCCGGCCAAGTTGCTCCAGAAGATTTTTGGTTTTCTTCTTTCTGCTGCTTGGAAGGGACAGGGTACTAGGGCTGGGCGGGCCGCCAAAAACAAGTGAGGTTAGAAATAATCAAGGAGAAATAATCAAGGGCATTATAACTTAAAAGACTTTTTTTTTTTTGAGAAACAGGTAACAGATAACTTAAAAGACTCTTTTTCCAGTGATATACACAAATAGGTTGTTTTTCACCATGCCTATTGATGTCTTGTAGATACACCTCTCATTAACAGTTTGTCCACTGTTTGATTTCTCTTCAAGCTATCATTAATGAAGATATACAAATTTCTTTTGAACATTATAAGAATATGTTGACTGGTAAGTATGCCTGACTTTCCTTGTGGTGCTTTGATTTTCAGCTTCTGCTCTGAGAGTTGTGTATACCAGCCTAAATTCACCTGGGCAGCTAACAAAATGGAATGCCAATGGTGGTGATCCTTGTGGAGAGTCATGGACAGGCATTACTTGCTCGGGCAATAGAGTTACTGAAATGTGAATTACTATCTTTCTTATTGTTATAAGTGATTACTTTTGATGTTTTCCTTCTGTCTTCTTCAGCTTCTTGTTTCAATTCTTGGAATTGGTGATTTCTGATGCTTGCTTTCTTTTTCATTTTCCTCCAGTAAGTTATCAGGTCTTGGACTCTCAGGTTCACTGGGCTACCAATTAGCAAGTCTTACATCTGTGACCAATTTGTAAGATAAATGGTCTTCACTAATGTTCGCATAAATGTTTCTTCGTACATATCAAATTCTTACACGCTTCTGATTTTGCAGTGACATAAGTAATAACAATTTGGGAAACCAGTTACCTTATCAGCTTCCTCCGAATGTGCAAAGATTGTATGTCTAGTAGTTTGTATGTTTTCATCATTCCAGATTCTATTTTCCCACCTTTCTTTCTTTAACCTTGCCTTGCAATGCAGAAACCTTGCTGGTAATGGCTTTAATGTTGGCCTTCCATATTCCATTTCACAGATGTCTTCTCTCCGATACTTGTATGTAAAATCTTTGAATTTGACTGCAATTTGCTTTCCAGCATTAAGCTTTTGGTTTAAGGTTAAGCTTTCCAATGACTGCAATATTTGTATCTGGCTGTAGAAATGTCAGTCATAATCAAATCCAAGGACAGGTGACTGTCGCGTTTGACTCTCTGACTTCTCTCAATACATTGTAAGTCCTATCTTCCTCTCATGCCATTTCTTGAGTGTTTCAATATTACCAAGTTATGTTCATGTATGAGGCGTTGTAGTAAAACATGCCATTTTTGCTTCATTGATATGTACTTTTCTTCTCCCAGCTGAGTTGTTGCTTTGGAAAAGAAAGTCAATACCTTGAATAAACAGTATCTGATTCTTGTTGTAATCTATGAACTTTATGTGGTTGTCCCAATTAAGTTAACTAAGAAGCTGTAAACTTTTCGAGATATTCTTAAGCCAAGTCTTAGAAGCCTCAAAATGACTAGCTAATCATTCTGTCTCATAGTTTTCGGTTGCTTAATCTTTATGCCTCAGGGATTTCTCATTCAATGCTATGACGGGTGATCTTCCTCAAAGCTTCAAGGCATTGAGTAGTATGAACAAAATGTGAGATAATAAATTTTCTGCTTCTTCATCATAGACAATTGGTTGAGTCCTTCAGTGGTTAAGTTTACATGTTAAAATATGCAGGTATTTGCAGAACAACCAATTTACAGGAACAATTGATGTCTTATCCAATCTTCCTCTTGACGATTTGTGAGTTTTCAGTCTATGCTTATTTTTAGATGTAATCCCTGATGTTTTATCTCATTTATAGAGTCTCAAACATGGTTAAAAGTCATGAGTATGCCTTTATGCTTTAGGAATGTTGAAAACAACCGTTTTACTGGCTGGGTTCCTGATCACTTGAAAGGGATCACGAAGTAAGTATATCATGTGGGCGTAGTAGGTCTTGAAATTTATTTCAGAAGTACTTTGAATTTATTCAGGGTTTGTGACTCTTCTGGAACAGATCAAATGGTAACTCATGGAACTCAGGACCTGCACCCCCTCCTCCGCCAGGCACACCCCCTGCAAGCAGGCCACGCCACAAGTCTGGAGGCAATAATAGCCCTTCTGATGGTGGAAGCAGCAGTGATGGTGGTGGTAAATCAGGGATAGGGGGTGGAGCCGTTGCAGGCATAGTGATATCTGTTCTAGTTGTTGGGGCAGTTGTAGCATTCTTTGTTATCAAGAAGAGATCAAAACGGTCATCGACGGACATCGAGAAACATGATAATCAGCCGTTTGCTCCTCTTGCTCCCCAGGAAGTACATGGTATTGCTTTTCATAATTGCTTGGTTTTGTCTGTTAAGATGCCTATTAGACCCTTTCATGGTCTCTGTGATTGTTAATTAGTTGTGGAAGATATCAATCAAACAAACTATCATCAACCTCATTCCTGTATCCTCCTTAAAAAGGTGTAAAATAGGGCTGTTGCATAAAATGGAAATTTTCTGAAAGTGAATGTGGAAAATCAGTTCTCAACCTTTGTTCTTAATCACTGCCTGTGGTGTATAACTAATATTGGATCCACACATGGCCAGCAGTTGTCTTCGGTATAAAAGAAAAGCACCAAAGTAGGAATAAACTTCACATCAAAATATAAAACTGCAAACACTGATAGGTCCTATTTTCCTTGGAAACAAAACTTCTTACTTTCTGAAAAGTTTCAAGAACTTGATTGTAGGATTCTGAAGTGATGTTTAAACTCTGTATTGCCTGTTGAAACTTTCAGCAAAGTGAAAGTTTCTCCCATTCTAAACCATTTGTGCTCACCACCTAATTCATCTCTTAGCAAATTTTCTTTGCTTTTTCTCAACTTCATCGGTCGTGGTTCATATTTATGCCTTTTAAGTCTCATCTCACTTCTGTATCTCATTAATCCACACCTAATTATGCATTTGCCTGTTTGTCGCGTGCTACCTTTTCTGTCTGGATATCCTGTTCATTGTCCTTTTTTTAACTGCAGAGCTGAAAACTAATCAGGCTTCCTCTGAGCCAATTGTGAAAGCATTTGAAGCTCCTGCGGTAGTAAATCTAAGACCTCCACCTATTGAACGCCACAAGTCATTTGACGAGGATGACATAGCAGCAAAACCAATTGTCCCACCCAAGAAAGTTAATACAGCTAAAATAGATGCAAGACAATATTCAATCGCAGACCTACAGATGGCGACTGGTAGCTTCAGTGTTGATAACCTTATTGGTGAGGGCTCATTTGGGCGTGTTTATAGGGCTCAGTTCGATGATGGAAAGGTATGATTTCTCCCATATGACTGACTGACTATCTATGTGAAGAAGTTTGCTCATAAAAACTTAGTTGAAAAATTATGTCTGTTCAGAACTTTCACGAAGCTACTATCATCTATTCATGTGTAACTGAACCATCGTCCTAAGTTCCTTTCTAATTTTTGAAATGCCATTAGGTTCTTGCAGTCAAGAAAATCAACTCTTCTGCACTCCAGAATCCTGAAGATTTTCTCGATATTGTTTCTGAGATATCACGGTTGCACCATCCAAATGTAACTGAGCTGGTTGGATATTGTTCAGAGCATGGGCAGCATCTGCTGGTTTATGAATTCCACAAAAATGGTTCTCTGCATGATTTCCTGCATCTGTCAGATGAGGAAAGCAAGCCACTAACATGGAATAGCAGAGTTAAGATTGCACTAGGCACAGCCAGAGCACTAGAGTGAGTTTTCATGATCTACAGAGATTTTTTATGCCATTTTATGATTTCATGGGACTCTAAACAAGGTTTTGTATTTTCACTGTCCCATTGATTGAAATGATAGGGGGGATAGAAATGACCAGGTAAGTAAAAGGAGGTGGAGAGTTATATGTTGTGAACTCCAACACGTAAGCACTCAGTGATTAGAACACAGCTATTGATGTTCTTGAACATTGATGATCAGTAACATGCAAGAAGATGATTCATTATCTGAACATTAAAAGAATAGAATATATGTTGGCAGCCATTATTTATCCACTGTGTTTAATATACTGATCTTTCCATCTTCTTCTTCTCAAGTTTCTTGAGTAGCAGCTAAAATAAGCATCCTTTGCAGGTATATGCATGAAGTTTGTTCACCGTCTTTGGTTCACAAGAATATCAAGTCTGCAAATATTTTACTTGATGCAGAACTCAATCCTCATCTATCAGACTGTGGATTGGCAAGTCTTATTGCTGATGCAGATCAGGTAAGCTATAGCTCCTAGCTTTAGGATTCCTTTGCCAAGTGTCGTTTGTTGGATGTACTATATCTTCTAATGTCAGAATGTAGGTTCTGATTGACTAGTGTATATTCATTCATAAGGGTGCTCATGCACATTCCTATATCCCTATATGCCTATACTTGCATCCTCTTTTCCTATTCATCTGTCCTTGGAAAAAAGAATCCAGAACTTTGATTTTAGGTCTTCGATATATGTCACCCATGGTATCATATCTACCATGAAACTATTAAATATGAAAAAAGGAATTTTGTCTGTTACCATCCTAAAAATTAGATTGACTCATAAGCTGAGAAGTATCTACTAGTCTTTCACAGGTGTCTTATTTCCTCCTTTTCAGCTAGTATAGATTTTCATCATAAAGCCTCCTGATATATTCACGTGACTATCAAACTCTTCTCGCAGGCATTGAACCATAACACAGGATCAGGATATGGTGCCCCCGAAGTTGCTATGTCTGGACAGTGTACCATAAAAAGTGACGTGTACAGCTTTGGAGTGGTTATGTTGGAACTTATTACCGGACGAAAACCTTTTGATAGGTAATGTATTTGTCATCCCATGACATTATGTTTCTTAAAGAAACAGTGCAAATTAAGTTTCTGGAAAACTTCTGATGATATTCTCTGTTCTGTTAATGCAGCGCAAGAACAAGATCTGAACAATCTCTAGTTAGATGGGCAACACCTCAGCTGCATGATATTGATGCCCTAGCTAAGATGGTTGATCCAACACTCGAGGGTCTCTATCCTGTTAAATCTCTATCACGCTTTGCTGATGTAATAGCTCTCTGTGTACAGGTAATATTTCAAACTGGAAGTGTATGAGCTTTCATAAAGCTGCTACTCATTATTCATAAAGCTGCTACTTATTATTCATTTAATCTAGTTCCTTAAAACACTCAATGGATCTCTTCTTTTTTCCCCCTTCAGCCTGAGCCCGAGTTCAGGCCACCTATGTCGGAAGTGGTTCAAGCATTAGTTCGGCTAGTGCAACGAGCAAACATGAGCAAGAGGACATTTGGTGTCGATCAGGGTACTTCAAGGGGTGAAACGGATGGCCCGGACTATGAACCATAGTTTCCATCTAACACACGTGGAGGTGTATTTTCTATTCGTTATGTTCAAGAAAAATGACGCGAGCCTGTTGTTTTGCAGACTTGGGAGTGCATTGTACCATACGAGATGCTAAAATCTGTTCATAGTGCATTAATTTATTTTCAGTTTCTTTTTTTATCTGAATTTTTTCCATCTTCTAATTTGTTCTTACAGTGGATTAAAAAAATAATATTATTTCATATTTTCATGATCTCACATTACAAACTATCATCCGGAAGAGAACAAATATGTACTCGTGCTATATTCCAACAATTTTCGTTTCTTAGTTGACATGACATTGCAACCAATAGCTTTCAGTATTCTCCGTTCGAACAATAGTCTTGTCGTATGTTAGTTACCGACAATTTTGATCACGCCTAGCATGGCCCCACTTACTGATTTCCACTAAATGTTGTTGCCAAGCTTATGAGATTCAAGAAAAGTGTAAGGACGGTAAGGAATCCACTTAATTTGTCAGAATCCACTCAATGATGCCCTTTACTAGCTGGTGGTTGGGGTGGACGAAGAGTGACCCCAATTTTAGGTTGATAAAGAATCTGAATGACTCGTCATGACCAGCGGAAACAGTGTTTTAGCAGATGGGCCATGTACATGCTTCAAAAAATGGGGCATAAATTTCATACCTCTTCTAGGCATATATTTTAGTATGTATAACCATTTCAATTTATGTGATATCATTTGATTCCATTAGAATAAAATAGAAATAGCGCCACTAAATAATATTCTCTCTATTTTAAAATAAGTGAATTGTTGAGGTATTTTTCACTGTTTAAATTAACTTAACAGTCAAATCTTTAAGAATAATTTTAGAATTTAAGAAACTTTAGTTGCATTGAATTATTTTAGTTAGTATTAGAAGTAGTTATCATGATCAATGTTTAGTCATTTGACAATAATTAAAAACAGTAGAAAGGAAAAATAATGTCTATTTATCTTGTAATATTCTTTTCATAAAGGGTGTGCAATACACAAATAATTCACCTATTTTGACACGAAAGAAATAATCAAATAAGAAAAATGTGGTTTTTTTTTTCTTGGACCAACTAGGAAAAAAAATGCCATATAAATTAAGACAAGTTGTAAATAAACTGAGAACGAAAAAATAGACGTCTGATTTGTGCATTAAGTTTTCTTTTATTTGGATTCACCAAGATAAAAACAAAATCTCCTCGCATTTTACAATCACCACCTAAATATGCATAGGACTATCACTGTATAAGAATCATTCAGAATTTGAGTCGCCTTCATACTTTGCTGGATTTCCGTTATTCTATAGGGTCATTTGATTGAAAATAAGTGTTATCCTGATATTTATTATTCTAGGATAAGCAACCCCATCATATATATCAAATAACTTACCCCATAATTATGGTATAAATGGTGAAATAAATAATCTTACATTTTTTTCATGATTATTATACCTGACCTCACCACACCAAACGACTCCTTTATAAAGTCCCAAGTGTTCGATTGAAAACAAAAAAAGAAAATCACTGCACACATGACACCAGGAAGCATGTGCAGAACAAAAAACAAACGTATCTTTTGAAAAAGGGGCAACCAAAACAAAATATGGCACATTACAAAGCTATGACGGAAGTAGAACTTAAGAAGCTAAACAGAGAAAATTATCAGCGAATTCCAGTTTAGGTACCGACAACCAATCATCAAAGATGTTACAACAATGCACAAGCCACATTGGATCCTGCATCTTCCAGGCAGTAAACAAAACAGCAGACCGAGGTTCATGTTTTTCATGATCAAATGAAAGCTCCTTGTTCCTATCAATGCCCTTGGTCGCCTTCTTCAAGAGCCAGAAAGAGGCCCAATCAATTGTATACCATGTACTTCGGTGTTGCACTGAACTTCTGATACCCTTTAATGACCTTATTGACAGCATCTAAAAAGTCTTTTTCCGTGACAGTTTTCCTCCTCGCTCGAATAGCATACATTCCAGCCTCCGTGCACACACTTCTAATGTCAGCTCCTGGAACAAAAAGAACCAACAGAATGTTACCATTCCTCTTCATCTCTGCTTATATATTATCTACCATACATTTCCCCTTTGACGCTGCCTCCTCAACTTCAACTTATGTACATAATAGCTCACAGAGATCTTATTTGGTATGTCCCCAGCACTGTGCCTATCATGGCAACTAATCTAAGCTCTCCCATGGCATTAACACTATTCAAACCTCCGACATAAGTACAAACAAACATGGCATATCAAAAGCAATAATAATTAACTGCCCTGGAACAATTAGAGAGTCAGATTCAAAAGGTATCAAGAAAGATGGCAGTTCGAGACGGATGGCATACAATCAGGGTCGAGAATGACAAAAGTCATAGGACATTGTTTAGATAGAACTGCTAATAGAAATGATTTCTTTAAACTTCTAATGATTTCCTGTAATTTTCTGACAAATCCTAAAATGGAAAGCTGAGAAATGATTTCCTAGTCTTTATTAACAGCACAAATATCCAATTGAATAGAATAGTCTTTAGGCTTTCAAAAGATGAAAGGTAGGTGTTACAATCAGCTAGACACAGTTAATGCTCATATGTCAGCTGTGTTATTGTTTATTTTATAATGTTTATGAGAGATTACCTGTAGAGTTAGGACAGAGTCTAGCCAAGAGTTCAAACCGAATATCCCGTTCGCAGTTCATTGTCCGTGTGTGAATCTTAAATATCTGTGTTCTACTCTCCAAATCAGGCAGGCCAAATTCAACTTTCCGATCCAATCGCCCAGGACGCAATAAAGCTGGATCAAGTGTATCGGGTCTGTAAACAATAGGATGGAGTTACAACTCGAGCAAGATGATAAAACAAGCTGTGAGCAGCATTTTACAATAGCAAGCATGAGTATATGGTTGAAGAGACCACGCCATTTGTGACCATCATATTAAAAGATGAGAAGTTCAGACCACCAAGAGAACACTAAAAAGGAAGAACCTTCAAGAGTATCAATTAAAAAAAAATCAGGCACAAACGGGCCTTCATGTAGTTCAGCCGCAGGTGGCTTTTTCGTAGCAAATATATATAGAGCCAACTTGAAACATGCACAGGAGAGCCATTCACGTCTCCGCGCAACACTTACTAACCAACAGCTCCAAATTTTAATCACCAAACGTGAAATAACATAAGCAACTGAACAAGAAAAAGTAAATGTACGCTGACAGAGGAAAAAGCAATTGCAACATATACACATTATTTTTGCAACATATAGGCAAAGCTAACCTATTGGTTGCCATGAGAACTTTAATATTCCCTCGAGCATCAAAACCATCAAGCTGGTTCACAATTTCAAGCATGGTTCGTTGAACTTCATTGTCTACCCCGACTCCATCATCAAATCGTGCACCTCCAATAGCATCTACTTCGTCGAAAAACACAATGCAGGCCTTCTTGGAGCGTGCCATCTGTCATATCAAAGCTCCAATCAATAAACAATGCTTAAGTTGAACCTTGCTAATGAGTTCAACAATAAGAGTGTATTATCTCACAGTGGGGATTTGGTTCAATAGTAAGGACGTGAGGTGGTTGCACCTCACGAGTTTGAATGCTGAAACACACACCAGTCTGGTATTTAAGTGGGAACATATTAGGAGTGCAGGCCAATACTCTCCCGAGCTTTCCACCAGTAGACCAATTGGAGTTGGGGGATTCCTAGGTTATTCCCCAAAAAAAAATAAAAATAAAGGAAGAATGCTTCTAACCTGGAAGAGTTCACGAACCATTCTAGCCCCCTCACCAACGTATTTCTGAACAAGCTCACTACCAATAACACGAATGAAGCATGCATCCGTACGATTTGCAACAGCTCTGGCAAGCAATGTTTTCCCAGTACCAGGAGGACCATAGCAGAGAACACCCTTAGGGGGATCAATTCCAAGTTTGACAAATTTTTCAGGATGAAGCATAGGAAGTTCAACAACCTGTTATTAATTGAGAAAGAGGAGGAGCACAAACCAATTTGTATCAAACGTCAAACAAAGGGGAAAAGGGAGACTGAACACTCATCATCACCTCTCGCAGCTTCTCAATTTGCTCCTTACATCCTCCAACATCATTATATGTAACATCAGGTTTTTCCTCGACAGTCATCATTGTAACACTTGGATCAATTTTGGGGGGCAATGGAATCTTAATTTGATATTTATTCCTATCAACGCTGCAACATTAACAAAAATAGTCAAGCTAAGAGCCGACAAGCTTTTAAAAGAACATAAGACTCAAAGTCAATTTAATAATCTTAAAGTTGTTCCACATAAAAGCTAAATAATTTCTACACTAAGCATCTTTAGTGGGAAAAGAAGGTAAGCTATTGGGATCCATTCCACAAACTAATGATTTTGCAAGATGTGCACAAATCAAGCTTCATAATCTGCAATAAGCAACAGTTTACTTTCAATAGAAAATGTGGATCCACCAATTAAAAAGATAAAATGCTTGCTAAGCCAACAAAGATAAATGTTGTTTTGTTTTACCATATCCAGCAAAAAGTAATTAACAACTAGCTAAAGCAAATCACCACTTCTTTTTGGGGAAAAACCACAAAAATACATCGACCCATGTTAAAAGATCCTGAGACAGAAAAAGAAGAAGAAGAAGAATCTACCCGACTCTCATTCCTTCTTCTATATCAGTTGGTGAAACTTTATCACCTAATCCAACAACAAACTGCAGGTACAAAAGAAGCATATAGTCAAACAAGGTGATCATAATCCATCGCAAATTAAATCCAGCCAACGGTACTACAATGATTGTCGCATGGAAATGCATCATTTATCCCAAAAAACTAAAGCAATCTAGAGAGTACAACCCCTCAGGCTAAAGATAAAAACATGGGAAGATATCCTGTAATTGGTCAGTGTAAGTCCTCAGAATAAAAGGAAAATGACAGATAGATCTACAAATCAAGATGCGACAAACTTCTTACGTATGTGTTACTGCTAACCACAATATGCTACTTATTATTGCTTAAACAGAGACCTAATTCTGGATCAGTTTACGGAGACTTACAAGACAAATTGCTTCAAAACACTCACACAACTTGAATTACTTTCAAAAACGAAGTTACAACAGCCAATACGATATGCGAAGGACAGGATAACATACCTTAGCAATTTGCTTGACATTTATCACATATTTTGCATCTTCAGTATTGGGGCTAATTATCTTTGTACACCTAGCAACCTGATCCAAAAGAATTCAATTAAAGCTTCAAAGTACCTGACTAACAGAAGAGCAATGGTCAACTGTCATTTCCAGAAAAAACCACACCTGAAGAGGTTGCTCCTCCTGCATCATCTGTTTATCAGAAACCAGATCCCACTGACTTGGTGCAGCCAACCCAGTGTCAGATTCCTTAATACCTGCATGATCAGTGAGACGGTAAGTTGAAATTCACCATGCATATATAGGGAAATGTGCAAAGGAAAAAGTAGGAAAAACATCTACACAATTTAAAAGAAGCAAATCAATTCCCAGGATCAAGGGATAAAAAAAGCTTTCTTTTTCTGTACCTCCTTTCTAGCCCCCCAGAAAAACAAAGACCCAACGTGCATAAAATGAACAGTAGTTTGCATTTCGAGATACCATTAGTTCAACATCAAATAGAAAACACAAAGACATACAAATACTTGCCACACAAATCATTTATCTTTTTTGCCATTTCTTTGATTTCCTTCTCAGCTTTCTTTATGCTTGTGGAATAAGGGCCCAAACCCTGCAAAAAATCATTTCAATAATCTAACTTAAAAAAATGAACTTAACAAAATGAGCAGAAAATAAGTAGCATATATTTTCAAATGAAAGAATGGGGTTCTAGAGAAAAGGAACCATACTATAAATTTCACAGGGGAGAAAAGGTACCCTTGTTCCAATTATTCCTTTGATTGGATCATTAGCTATTTATCAAGTTCGTTCTGATTTTATTTACAGATTTAGGCATATATGCAGAAATCTTTTTCATTATTATATGTAAAACCCCTTTATAAAGATAAAAATGAGTTAATTAAATTTAAGTTCTTTCTTTGGCCTAATTATCAATTATAAGATATAGCATACTCTTCTTTCTTTAAACTCAATGTACATATATTGTGGTATGTGTCTGAGGTTGTACTTGCACACCAGAAGTACATACAGAAGTGTGCTCAAACACTCTTTACATGAATAGAACTCATTCAGTGTCTATCCAAATGAATGACATTTTATCGGCAAGAACTATACCCCTATCACCTGAGCACACCAAATTTTTGTAAACAAAACTCCAAACTGTAAGAAGGTTCACTACAGGTAAGATGAGTATGGCTTAGGAACTTGTCAGAGTAAGTTCCAATTTCAAGCGGAGCAACGTTTCATGATGCAGATGATTGTCCACTAAACTTTGATTTTATAGAGGTGCTAAACGAATTGTACGAGAGAAAGAAACAATGGAAAGCAAAGAAGTTAAGGGTAACAGAAAAGGTCAGTTCAGACTTGAAGGGTGCTAATTCCTAAAAGCAGAAGGGCATGGTACAGTCTTATGTTGTAGCAGAGCAGCCATCTTTCAAAACATAAGAATGAGAAAACATTCTACACGTCAGATCAAAAGCGGGTTCTTCATCTACTTATGCTGATAGTAACTCACTCTTAGCTCCATCAAGAAATGGAGCTGGAAAATTGTCACTTCAATTACTTATATTTCCAGTGCAATCTTATGAATTATCTGCTAAAGCCTATATCAAGGAGGGTCTACACGTCAGGAAGTAACTAAAAGGTCATGTTGTTGTATGGTTGCTTTCAAGCTGATGAGAAAATATTGGGCCCTAAACGTTGCTCATTTCTTTTTCATACAGTCTCGCCTTCCGCCTTACCATGGATATATCAAGGAGGGTCTACACGTCAGGAAGTAACTGAAAGGTCATGTTGTTGTATGGTTGCTTTCAAGCTGATGAGAAAATATTGGGCCCTAAACGTTGCTCATTTCTTTTTCAAATGGTCTGGCCTTCCGCCTTACCATGGAACTAAAAAATTCCATCATCAGTACTTGACCAGTTTCCAGACCTGACCCCTTGAAAACAAGGGTCATTTCAAGGGTTATTGATACACAACAGTACATATCGCACCTTCCCCTGACATTAATTATAATTTTTAAAAAAAAACCATATCCATATCTCAACTGCGGCTCAAATGTAGCACATGTAAAAGTACTTGCAATTTTTTTAGCTACAGTGGTCGTAGTTTCAAGTCAATTAGGCCATAGGAGTGGTTTCGAACTAGTTACCAGGTACAATTAGATACTAGATAACCATCTCACATCGATAAAACTTCTTCGGCTGCCAATTTAGTTTTCTCAGCTCATTACTTAGTCGATAGCTTAATCATTTCCAAATTCTCATTGCTTTAGTACTTCATTTGGGTTCTTCACTCGCAATTCTGCATTTTTGCGTCATCGCAATATCGTGCAACAGTCGGTAACCAATGATAAGCAATAATTAGAAAAGAACGCACACGATACGAAAGATTTGAATAAAATTACGAGCAAGAATATCAAATTAGGCTTTCTATAGAGGAAGAAGAGTACATAAGTCTTGAGTAGAGCAATATCATCTTCATCAAGAGGCCTAGGGTTCTTCTCGTCCTTAATTTCATCCTCCACATCTGCTGCGGGTGCCATTGGAAGAAGGCTAAAGTCTCTTTACTTTTCGTGAGAAACAAGCACAGAATTAATGGGAACAGGAACCAGCGAAGGAGAACAGACTCTTTATATATGGCTTTCTATCCACGTGATCGGTGGGACGGGCCAATTCCGACCCGATTCTCTCCCAATGGGCTTACAAATTTTAAGCCCACTCTGGTAACTAACGGTGTAACTAAAGACAATTACGAAATTAAGATACTTAAAAAAATATTTCAGTGAATGTTGACAGAAAGATCGAACAAAAACTTAGAATAGCGTTTGTATAATTGTACACATTCTCTCCTGTTTCTCAGCTTTGGGATTAAAAAAGAGAAAAAAAACAGTGTGACTGTAATACGAAACATGTCGATTTCTTTTTTCCATCTCTGAAGCAAGTTGATATTGATCCTCTTTATATTTGCCTCAATATTCCCACTTGTAATTTTCCATCAGTATACAGAAAAACAAAGAACTAAAGAAAAAGGAAACAACTCCATCCTCTACCAGAAAACAAAGTGAAGATGTCTTTTCTCATCCTGAAAATATTCAACTATATGTATGTGACAATATGCAAACCTACAAACTATAAAACTGGTGGCAAGAGATAAAAACAGCTACACAGAACAAAACATTGCAACTCTACTAAGCACTATGATACACTAGAATACAGTACAAAAGAATTGGCCCAATGGGCCATCTATGCTAAAGAATCGAGATTAGAAGTATGGAACAGAGAATAGAACAGACGACAACACCACAATTTTTCATTTGCCTGCAAGTAGGGCAATTGCTTCAGGCATAATAACATGTTCAGTAGCAGAATGAGCCTGTGGAGTACAATACAAAGTATGCTCAACCATTATCTGCTTCATTCATCATCTGCGATGAAGTTTGGCAATTCGCCTTGGCATAGATACTCATCACAAAGCGATGCAGATCCCCAGTCTTTTCGTAGCCGCAAAATGTCATCAGTAAAAGTAGACCCTGAAGATCCAATAAACACACTAGACATGGCACAAATTGTCTTGTCCAGCATAGCTTCCACCTTCATGAAGGAAATGAACAGACAAATGAGAGCATGCAAGACTAATAAACAAAATTTAACAAGGGAATGTACAAAAGATTAAAGAAAAGCAGACCATTTACAGATTTCTGCTGCTGCACGGCCTAGCCCCTATAAGGAATAATAACATGGGCTATCGAAAAAGCATACTATGTTAAGTTACAGGGACCTTGTTCTTCTACCAATAAATTCTCTAAGATCCTACATGCAGCTGATGGTGAAAACTGTACGATCTAAGAGAAGAAACATGTGATGTTTGGATGTACGAATTAATCCATTGTGGAAAAAATATGAGCATTCCAGTAGGATTCACAGATTTGAGTAGATTATTTTTGTACCTACAATCCAGAATTGGAGGTAGCATTAAGGCTTTCTATATGCATTAGGTATCGTAAAAATAAAATTCAGATAAGACCAAAAATGCACAGCCAGGTCAATGCAACTTTCTTGAACATCTAGTACTTCATTGAAACTGATTTAGCATCCTAGTAACCAATTTTGACATCCCAAACTACTACACATCTTCAAGAAGACAGGAAAAAACTCTCTTTACCAAAGAGAAATATTTAGAAATTTCATACCAGATAATAGGTACGAATTAACCTTTTGTTTAATAAGTAAATAGTAAATATAGTTTTGACTTTTATTTGGAAACAACCTCTCTACCTCACAAAGGTAGCTAAGGACTTCCTACCCTCCTCACAACCCACTTGTAGGACTACACTGGTCGCAGGGTATGCTGTTGTGCTGTTTCACAGTTTGACTTTTATCCATTCATATCAAAACCTTAATGTCTTAAGAATCAAATTTTTCCTTGCATTTAAACAACACTCGCTCCACTGCAATCAAATTTCAAATTTTGACTTAAGCCCATGCAGAACTAAAGGACATCAAACTCCAATAGAGAACACACAAACCAAATTAATATTTACGATCACAAGACTTCTACAACCTATGTTATCTATCTGAAAAATGGCTCACACCTAACAGCTTCTCCACTTTGCAGTCCTCCTTCCCATACCTTCTCAAGCACCCGCACCACCCACCCAACCCGCAATAATTATGAACACCTCTAAACACATGTTTAAACTTGAAGACAATGCAAGTATAAAGGGGGTGATGATCTATATTATCCAAGATAAAATCGGATCAGACGGATCAGATCTATTCTACCTTCCCATATATAGAATTGAAATTTAAGTATAATTTTGCTACAGGTCAAACTCGATGAATTCTAAATGTGCTCATTAGATAGATTAAGATTAGAAAGCAGAGGCTGGATCCAGAACAATAGAGCATAGAAGTTCCAGTATCAAAGTTACCAACTGTATTGTCAGTGACACATAAAGTGATTGCTTTTAACATTCTGCTTATGAATATGAATAAATTGCATATTCAAGGTTTAATCTCTAACTCACCTGAGAGTCACCCTCAAGGCCATGTCTGTACAATAAAGCATCCCATTTTTCAGCTGAATTTCGAGCTGGCCTTTGAACAAGGGGTACTGTCTTCCCATTGAATAAAACAAGTGACTGAAGTAGACCAGTTTCACTTTCTGCAGCATCTGTGGAAAGATATATTACTGGAGAATTGGCCCTCTCAAGCACACGATTGATACAGTCTGCAGCTTGAGGTACAGGGTAAAAGCAACTTGGCTTTTTGGCATTGCTGGGAAGCACCATAAACGAATTAGAGGTGGTGAAATACGATTAAGTAAGAACTAAGATGAAAAGCTTTTGTCACTATGGCAGTAACACATAATTCGACTGTATCTAGTCTATTAAACACTATATACAGCATCAAACAAAAACATACCAGAATTTCAGAAAACCGTGTCTGCGGAAATGAAGAGCGATAAAGTTGTCTCCCAAGAATGTTTGAACAAAACGTTGGGCAGTAAGCATAATAAGACGACTTGGCTCAATGAGTGTCTTGCATTTGTGGGAAATGGGGCCTCCAGGCTGCATTACCCAGTCCTTCTCCACATCAGCAAAGAACACATCACCTATTGCAATAACATCATCATCCATAGAAAACTTTGCCACTATGTCTTGGACAGTCCTTTTCTTTTGGCTTCTTAACATCTTCATCCCAAGCAGCTTCGAGCTTATTCATAGAAACCCCTAATGACTTCAACTTCTTAACACGCTCTTCATCCAAAAAACAAGGTTGTGGCTGAGAGAAATAACAAAGGAATTTATCTATGTGCAAATGGCTCTTTCGTCTTTCTGCAAATTCCTCGTAGGTCACAATTACTTCTCTCCCCAAGCACTTATTTATATGATCAACATCTAAGACTCGACGAAACTCATAGTCAACTTTCGAGCTCGGAATAACCAAAATGCGGTTGAGCAGAGCTGCGAAGAACATATGTTTTTCCAAACAGATCAAATGGTTTGACATTTGACCGGAGACACAAATTGCAAACAAGTACTTATTGGATCTTGGTTTCCACTCAACAGTTCTCCTCTGGGACAAGTTGTGATCCACCTTCTGACATCTACCTAATCCACCGAAACTAGGGTCTGTGGAATTATCTGATGTCATGAACGAGTCGCCCAACTGATGAGAGGACAAAAGAACTTGTTGAATTTGTTTATTAAGTGAAATCTGTCTGAGCAAATCGGATTTGAGATCTTCTACAATTGAGGACCTCGAAACCGAACTAAACCCAGGGCTGGACTCCAAGGTATTACCAGTATATGTAGTAGAAGTATCATTAAGCAGTGTGTGATTCCACAGTTTGAAAAGTTCCAATTGCTGCTGTCTAAGCAGATACAGAGCCCGCAATTCGGACTCGCGCATGGAACTAGCGGAACCATCGTACTTTATGCTGGTAACTGTGGTCTGAAATAGACTCTTGATGTCGGTAGAGAAATAAAGAATGAGTACCAAAACTGGGAGAATAATTGCGAGTAAGTACCTCTTACCGGAGGTGAAATTGAAGCGCCGACAAAGGGCAAATCGGTCCTTAACGTCGTCGATTTGGAATGTGGAACGGCGTGGAGATTTAGACAAGTCATTTACTCGTTCATTTTGATGGATCAGATTCTCTCGATCATCTTCTTCATCAGATAATTCCCTGTCCCTCATCATGTTCGAATGTGCATTTGGTAGTGATATTTGTTGGACTCTATACTGTTATTACTACAATAAACGGGACAGTGTGTGCTAACTAATAACACTGATAAGATGTGTTAGGTGAGTGGTTGAGTCAAGTTAACAACTGCTGCGAGGGAAAGGGTGCGACCGAAGGAATTAATCATGAGAGAGCAAATCGTCGGTGGGAGAAAATGACCCGCTATCGATCTGCTTGGCCCCTCAAAGTCTTGGGCTGGCATACTGGTTATTGGCCCAGGCCTTCGTATCATTTTCTCAATTTAGAACACAGATACGGTGTTGGGCCTGGGCTAGCAATCCAAAGATAATATGCTCTGAGGAATTGCAATTGATTGCCGAGTTTAAAACAGAACAATTCAACAGAATATTCAATTTGGACGGAATTAATAGGGTGTTTAGTTCACAAAAACACCATGATGATTACATCTCGTATGCCTTGCACAGTTGCACATTACCAATCAAAAGTGGATCACCTACAAGTTAGTTTTGTTTATTCATTATTCACAATTCGATTCTTTTATTATGCTAGAGCTATGTCAATTTTACATATTTAAATATGAAATTAGATTTAATATTTCAACTTCTTTCGAACTTAAATGATTAACGTTTAAATTGCACAAGTAATATGCCATCTTCTTGCCTCCATACATCCATGTTTGAAATTTGATCCGATAAGCATAACTTTAAACTTGTATTTCTAAGTTTCAGGTCCTAATTTTTTAACTTTGAATCCGTAAATTTGAAATTAATCCTCAAAATGACCATATATTAAATATTTAATAAGTTTCAATTATGTTCTAAATAAATAGTCCTGTGCTCGTTTTCCCGGAATAAATATAGGTGTCATGGACAAATTAAAAAATTACAAGTGTCTCCACCGTGTAAGAATGCACTAGAGACATCTGGAGATTGCTCGAGAAATAAAGAGGCACAAAACAGCGAGACGTGACGGCACGTGGCTTTGCCATATCCATAAACTCAGAGCCCAACGCTCTCTCGTTGTTCTCGCTCTCTCTTACTAATAATAGAAAGTAGCGGAAGAAGATAGTGCAAATATTTAGCAAAACGAATTGAGTTGTGATCGACACTGAATAGAGCTAATCTGAAGAATAATAAGTTGGTGTAATTATAGAAAATGAACGGAGCGTTGAAAGTACCACACACCTGGCTTACCGCTAAAGTCGTTTTCCGTCACACTGCACTGCAGTCTGTTGGCAAAGCGGCTAATCGCTCGGCCGTCCATGGTACCAAGCTTCCCATCCCTGACGTTGTCGAAGTAAGTGATACATACCTCATTCCATTTCTCTTATCTGATCGCTACGATCTGTAGCATGTGGTAATTCCAAATAGTATTTTGCAGAAGGAAGAAGTTGAACTGGAGATCAATCAAGCTAGGGAATTGAAGGAAAAGAAGAGACGAGAAATGGAGAATGCTATCGACTCCCAACTGAAGAACTGGAATGTTATCCGCTTCTCCAGCTAAAGTAAAACCCTTAACGGATGCTAGCAGTAGTTATACTGCACTCATGTAATAATCTCTATGTACTTGTTGGTCATGTAATCTAAACAATGCCGACATTTACTTTAAGATCATCCTACCACAATGATAAAGATTGATAGAAACGAATCAAAATGTCATAATAGTCGGAATAAACTAAGTGAGACCCGACAAATTACAATGCGGCCAGCTCTATCCTGAAACTTTACATAAATGGTCATGGAGGAGATATTACAAGACAATCTGTATCTAGCATGAAACTAGAGACTGAAATGCCTATAGCAACTATCAAGCTCAGACTAGGACTTGATCTTTTGTCAAAAAAATTGTCGTAGGCATAAGTGTACTCTATAGTGCATCCATGAGATGCATTTCATGTGTGTAATCAGATACTTCAAATATTCTTTCAGCTAATCCAAGATCCTTCACTTACTTCAACCAGCCTCCCCCGGATCCATTTCTTGGTGGTGGTGGTCGCTGCCTCAATCTTCGTCCAAGAAATCAATCCGTTTGTTAGCGGTTTCTGTTCATCTCCTGGACCTTTTTTAGCTTCATCCCTGCTTAGAAGCCGTGACGGTTCCTCTCCTTTGCTTTCATTAGCTTCATCCTCATCAAGTCTCTGAGTCGAGGTGGAGGGCTGTGTGATACTGGCCTCCTTTTCCAGAGATAGATTACTGGAAATGATTTGATACACTTCCTGTCTGTCACCCAGTAAGTCATAGTCACCGGAGCTTGACAAGAGAGCTGTGCTTTTACCATTCGGTAATCCTTGCAAGGCATGCCGTCCATTATCTAAATCATAGATACCGCTGTCCATAGGTGTCGCAGCATGCCAACCATTTATTCTTTCACCAGGATCAGCCGGAGCTCCAAATTCTGAATCGCCCTTGTCTGCAGTGTGGCCCGCCAGCTCAGTTGGAGATGTTGAAAGATTTATGTCTGTAACAACCACCTCTTTCTCTATAGATTCAATGGACCGGATGGCTTCAGAGATGAGCTTCCGAGTTTCAACGAGTGATGCTTGAGCAACAGGGCTATTATGGGCAGCCATTTCCAAGGCCCCCTGCTGCCTTCTCTGCCTCAGCTATTAATGCTCTGCAACATTAACACACCAAGAACTTTCAGTACCACCTAGCAGGTTGATACTAATAATAAGAGTGTAGGAGATCGAAATTGTCCTAAAATCCATAATCTAGACCTCTCCTCAGTTTTGAGGTATCAACATGCAAGTTTCAAGATTATAGTTTCCTCCGCTATTACATTTGATGGAAATAAGCAAGGGTAGAAGCCCAAAATACCTACTTCTTCCATCGCCTTTCTTGCACTACCACTAAAACTGATAAAAAGCCTGTTCGCCATTTTTCTTCCCCCTTAAAAAAATCTTTTTTAACCTTTTCTTAAGAAAAATTTTGCCTTTAACAAGGACACATCCATGATGATGAATATCAAACAATGGCAATTCTTCTCTAAGCAATTTATTTTCGTTCTTTGGGGCTGAGAAAGGGGATAGAAGGGTCGGAAAAAGTTTCTAAATATTAAACACAGCCCCTTTGACCGACTTGTATATCATTTATATAACTTACATACAGATGTGGAAGATAGGGAGAAAAGGAAAAAGAAGGGGAAGTCTACAAATCCTACTTGAGTTTATTTGCTCTGGTTGGAAGAAGAGGAATGAAAATAAGGAAATTCATTCTTCCCTGGCGCCCCTATACCTACCACAGAGACAAATAGGTGCCAAACTCTTTCTTCATTGAAGATAAAATTGTTTCCTCTGGCTTGTCTTACTTCCATATCTCCCCCTCTCAGTTCCAAACAAAGCATAAAAGGAAGATTGTACTAAGATTCCTGTCAATATACGCACTAAGGCCTTGGGTGCATATTAATAATTCTAGTCAATAACAATAAGGGGCTAGTCTTATGCATTAAGATAGGCACGTATTTATTCATAGAGAATTTATCTTTCACCATTTTGGAGCAATTTTATCAGATTGCTATGAGGTTCATAAAACAACAGTGGCCAGCAGACTTCAGATGGAAAGATGCAGAGCAAGATAGCAAATAAGACTAAAGATACAAATTGATAGGTTAATTGGTAAAGATTTTATTACTTACTTTGCTCTCGTGACGGCTTCGATTTTCTTCAGGTCAATACCTGCCCTCTGTGCCCTGATATTCTTTAACATTTCTAACTTGGAACTAGCCAACGGATCCTTGTACATTGGTGTGTTTTTTCTCCTCAATCGAACACGTTGAACTTGGCTTTTGGGCTCGGGCTTTACCAGATTATCCAATTCATTGGCTTTCTTTTTCGGAGGACTTCTTTTCCCGGTCTGCACATCACTAACAGGCTTTCTCCTTGGTCTTCTTTCAACCCCATCAGGTGTGCCATGATGTCTGGACAGAGAAGAACAGACCCGAGAACGGTAACCCTAGTAAGAAGAAAAGGTCGACTGGTTAAACCCCAGTTTTGGAAAGCTATCAAAATGTGAGGAAGTTCAAATTGACAGCCTTCAAACTCATAACTATGACCCTAGTCAAAAGAATGACGGAGGAGGGCGAAAAAGACAAATATGTGGATGGGAGCTATTCCCAAACAGAGAAGTCCAGTCTCAACAAAGACAGACACTTACAGGATCAGCCCATTTAGCTGCAATGGCCTCTGAAATCTTCCTCCTCTGTTCAGCAGATTTGGGAGCTCTCTTGTTACCCTTCAGCCTGGGCCTATTTTTCCTTTCTTCAACACTTTGTATCCACTCCTGCTCAAGCTGTTTGCTCAAAATCTCATAAGAGTCCCACTGCAACTCCTCCTCACCCAGAAGGCCTCTCCTAGAAGCTTCTGCAATTAAATTTTGCCACTCGGTGTGGCAAGTTTCCTGGAGCCTCAACTTCCCACGCCGCCTTTCCCACCCCATCCTTACAGCAACACCAATTTTCAACCTTGTTTCCTCACTGCAATCAAGAATAAAAATCTCCTTTAGCAGTTTGAAACATACAATCTTGACAAATCTTCAATATTAATTTAAGGTTCTAGATAAATAGGGTGATTTTACAACTAGGTATATGAAATTAGTACGAAGTTGCTAGGTTCAATTGAATTCCCAAGGAAAAAGTAAGGGATGAGGAGATTAAAACTTGTGCATTACTGGGATGTCAATTAAAGGCGTTACCTCGCAATGTCTTTGTTGCACACTCATTAGGCAGTGACTTTAGTGAAGCGTGAGTTTCACATATTGAAGCACAAGTAATCATGAAACAGGAAGCAGCGGTTTGTCCAATACTGTCTATTCCTTTTTTAACCATCATTCCTACGCTATTTCAGCTACCAGAATAGACAAGTTCCTTCCACTTTTAAAAAAAGTTCTTTTGTGCAGGTTATTTTTTACTGACATCTTGATTATGAGACTCCACTATGCTATACAAAAGAGTGAAAAAATAAATTTTAGCAGCAATTTGCAAAACCCACCTTTGAGCATGCCCCAGGTTAACCAACTTCATTTTCACCTGTATAAATTAGAGCATATCAGGAATATTGTCAAACAAAAACTCTGAAGCACGATGTTCAATGGATAGCATAGCGGATTAAAAATCAACTGGTTATCTCAGATTCCACTAGATCATTTGCGCAAGCCAGAATGTGAACAGAAATGAACGATATCTTAATATGTTTTTGACTTAATCAAACAATGCTTATTTCATAAACCATAAGAAAGGGGAAAAAAATCGCGTCCTGTCCAGGAAAAAAGTTACCACAAGATCAACAAACAACTAGGGTAAATGATACTAACTGATGGTTGTAAGTAGAAAGTTGTCTAACATACAAGTGAAAGATTTTGCCCGAATCATCACCAAACTACACCTTCCTCCTATTTAAGAAAGGCACTCTACCTCTACGGGGAACATTTTGAGTGCAAGCTTTTCAAGTATAAACCTGGTTAGCCCACAATTGGATTCAAACAATTTAAAGGAATTAAATACGTTGATACAAAAGGAGATTCAAGCACTCGTAAATATTAGTCCCACATTATGGAAGCTCCTATCTGCTCCTCATTGTGACTTTGAAAATCCCTTTGACATGTGTCCATGCAGGTAAGTCGCATGAGTGTGTGTGAGCGTGTATAGCTTTACTGGGAAGAACTAAGTCATGCATATCCAGATGACCGCATAGCATAGTAGAAATGTAGATAATGTCATAATATTCACAAATGACACCAATATCCAAGACTCTTTAAGTTATTTTCCCCAGAAATGTATAATGAAATGTACTGAGATTAATGACATCCAGAGAATGTCACTAAATCCTGAGAGTTTGAAAAAATGGAAAGTAAATTTATGTCAAATTTCTCCAAGATATCCTGACGTCATGGGCCTAAAATGTAATCAAGAGTACTGATTCTCTAGTCCCACACCTTGCACCCTTCAATGGGTTTCAAACCTAGATGAATAACCATAAAAAACACATCTTCCAGCTGAAGTAAGATCAGGCTCCTCCCTTGGAAAAAATGTTAATTTGTACACTGCTCACATCCACCTTAGTTAGATCCTACTTGTGTTCTATACCTTTTCATTGGTTACCCATAGTTAGCATTATAACTTCACCATAGACGGTATAACTTCACATGCAAATTAATATCACAAAGTTATTAGTAAGTCGTTGCACTATAGGTACTACTGTTTCCCAGCACTTTAGGGGTTCCCTCTTCTCAATCGCATTCTCATATTTTACTACTTCATTCACAAAATTATGCTTACATGACATCACCTTAGGATCCTGCATTGCAAGCCTGGTACGTTCTCGAATTCTTTGTAAAGTTTCTGCAGATGGTTCAAACATGGTTGAAATATTAAAGCTTATCCATAACAAACAGCCCAAAAGAATTACTAGGCATGCTTTAAGTACCTGGACTGTGCTTCCTCCCTTTATTCCAAGGTGTGTTCCCTTTATTAGCTTTGGATATCCTCATCCGCCTCAACTTCTCTCTCTCATTCAACTCAGTTTCCTCACTCGACGACTGCTGCTCCACAACAACAGAAGTTGAGCTTCCTGCATATTCTCCCATCTTCACACCACCAAAATTATTGTGTTCCTCATTGGTTTGGGTGTTGGTGTGTCCTTTTTCGAGGGTAGCAACTGCCCTTATCATCAACCCACCCCGAAATACCTTAATTCTCGAATTTTGTGGTATTCCGAAGGAATTCCAAGCAGATTCAAATCTAATCTCATTGTTGTAGACAAATCTAGTAGAAAAGAAATTCTGAGAACTAACTGAACAGACATTGTTCTTAAAACAAAGCTGAGTAGTAGCTATATCTGCAGAATAAAACATGAGGGATAGTTCAGTAGATATACCAAATAGGGAACAGGTTGTGAGATTTAGCCATGGATCCAATTACAAATTTGAAGAAAGGGATTGAAACTTCACCTAATAAAGGCATGGGGAGCTCATCCAGTCTAGCACAAATTCAACAAGAGAAACGGAACGCAATGTGCCTTTGAGATTCCATACACCAACTAGTAGTTATTAGCGGCAACTGTATTGAATTGAAATTGAAATTGAGTTTTGTTGGAGTGGAGAAGATAACAGTGAACAAAGGCGGTTGGTTGGAACTAGGAAGAGAGAAGCGGGAGAGAGGTTTGGGTTTTGGTGCCACAGCGATAGCCACACAACTTCCCTTTGTCCAAAACTTCACAAGCCGCTGGATAATATGCTACTATAATGATATTTTCAAAGATTTCATACATAAATTCCCAAGTCTCATTTCTTTTCTTATCTATCTAATTTTTCTCATATTATTTATATATTTAATAAGATTATTTGATGAGATTCTTAAATTTGATACAAAAATTTCGGTGTTAGCTATGTGTTCCTCCATTATTCTAATGATTATTTGATATGTATGGTATGTAGTATAAATTATAAATAATTTTATTCATCAAGATTTAAATTGATAAAATAACTATCCAATATATTTTTTTTTTGGTTTTAACTATGACTTAAAGCTAAAACCTGATTAGAAATTGAAAATTCAAAAATCTTTACCAAATTCTTTTATCACTATTAAATTGTAAGTAAAAATGAGAAATTATTGTTGTGCTGAAAATTCGTGCACCCAAAATTTAATTGAGGAAAAGAAGTTCATATGTAATCTCAACCTATTTCCTTGAGGGTGAAAATTTATTCTCGTCGAATGTTAACATCCAATTAATTAATTCATGCATATTATACATTGGAATATAGAGTTTTTTTCTATTTAATTATGATTAATTAATATATATTTTCATTTCATTAAATCACTTAATCGTGATAAATTATATTAATTGATATAAACGCTCTGGACTTTTACCTTTATCAAGTACTCATCAGGTGCTATCCAATTCATTAGTGAGTATGTATTACCTTATTTCAAAACGAATACCAAATAATTATTATCAAGAATAATTTTCTCTAGTATTGAAATTTGAACTTTAATCTTCCAAAGATTTGGTAGAGTAATTTTTTAAATTTAAATTGTTAGTAAGCATAATAAATTATTTCCTCCGTGAAGATTCTCATGTTAAATATTAAACGTTGGAGCATGATATTTTAATATTAAAGGTGTATTATTTTAATAAATATAAATTAATAAAAATATGGTCAATTATTATTGGTGTAATTTATGTAACTATTAGGTCATATTCTACGTTATTATATTTTATAACTTATCTAATCTCGAAGGCGTAATTCCTCTATTTACTTATCTACATTATTAATTATTTTATTTCTATTCAAGAGAAGGAATATAAGTATGCAAGAAAGATGAGAAACGTGGACAAACATTATAGTGTATAATAAGGTTAGTATAGTGAAAGAAAGAATTGAGACAAACAAATTATTTTAAGTCTTCAGCTAATTCACTATACAAATTAAACATTAATTATATGTTGAAGGAAAGTATTTTTTTTTTTTGTGAATCTTTAGATTCCTCAGCTAATCTAGAGTTGTTTTAGCTATACGATATTGTTTGGTCATTATATCTCAAGGATAGGTCAAAAGATATACTAGGGAATCGGTATAGATTATGTCAAATTAGACTTGAATCTCCTTAGAAAGAGTGAGACGCCTTAGCCTAAATATATTTTTTATTCATTTTTGTCATCTTATTTTTAATTATAATTTGTGATATATTTATAGACCAACATTAAATATGAGGGAAAAAATGCTCATATGACTAAGAAATCATACTTATTACTCTAGAATTATGTCATTCTTAGGATTTGGATGTTGATCTTCAAGATTTGCATTTTTTTTAAATTGATTATTAGCTCACACTCTTAAATACTCCCAGATTAATATTTTACTTTTAAAATAAAATACATAATACAACCTTAATTTCCAAATATGTAATCCTTAATATATAAGACGCTATTGATTTGGATATTACTGTATTGTTACAATAAAAAAAAAACGTTTACCAAAACGCCTCTACAAGAGCGTATGGTAGAGAATAAGCTTAAAATTTATCTCTACACGGCAAAGCTTAGTAGTACCATCAGCTGCAACCACCACTTTTTTGTCTCGTCTATCTTTTCCTGTTTTTGACCATAATGTTGTTTGCCTTTTCATTCAGCACATGTTACTTCTAAACTTCGTGCCCTTCACGCCTCCTGCTTGATCTAAACTTCAAACTCATACCGTTTCATTTTGAACCACAATTGTAACGCAAATTCAGCTCATTCTTTCATTTAGGACAGAAGTCAAAATCAAAACCTTTATAGATAATGTTGATGAATAATTAGCAGTCAATTTAGTTATATTCAAACAACCACCTCAAACCATGCACTATATATATAAACCTGCAGAGGAGACATCAAATTAAAACCAATAGTAGCAAATTAATTAATGGCACAAGTGGTTTCGCCAAGCAGTACTGAGATGATAGCCATTGCAGTAATTGTAGCATTTCCTGTAATGTCCGTACTAAGTGCACACAAAGTTGCAGTTAAGTCATTGTTGTCGCTTGCAATCACCTTTTGCAGCTCCAAATACAGTGCCAATACAAGAACACAAGAAGATAGAAACGCCGACTCTGCCTGTGTGGTTTGTCTTGGCGATATTTCTTTGGGTGAATCGCGGCGGGTCCTTACCATATGTGGACATGGATTTCATACTCATTGCATTGATTCTTGGCTGAAGATCAATTCAATTTGCCCTCTCTGCAGAATTCCTGTGCCTACTAACATTTCCATGAGATGTATCGAAAATCGCTTCATTTCGTTATTGATATCTGCTGTGGAAAATGTTTGGAATTGGTTTCTCGATCCGCTTAGCTCTGAGGTCATAGCTTCCCTTACTAATATGGAATGCCTGAGCTACACAGATAATTAGCAACGGAACAGGAGATATCAGATAATAATTACTGTAATTGCTTTCTGATCAGTAATTTTAATTGTTTTAATTTTTTTGACAGGAAACTAAAATCTGTGTAGATAAACTTTCTTATTGAAGTTCATTTTTGTACAGTTTTACCAAAAGTAATGTGAAGATATTTCAGTTGAATATTGTCTTACAGAAAATACATAATCTGTTTGCCTTGACTTTCTTAAAAAACACATTTCACCTCCCAAAGTTATAAACATGTGTTGTTGATTCATGTGACATTTTGATAGTTAATAATTAAAGCATACTTATTAAAATTGAATTTGAAGAAATGGTTTTATGTTGTGAACCGCATAGGTGACACCTCACCTACACACACAAAATCAGCAAGGGTGTGAAATTAGGAGAAGTGAGGATGCCATCCAAAAGACTAACGGTCTATTTTGTAATCGGTGACTTGATTTCAATATAATCCGAGTAGAATTACCAGTTTATTTCATTTTAAGTAATTTTATTTGAACATATTATTAATTGGGCCAAACAATTATTAGCATAAATGGGCTTTTGGATTGCTCCATCAAGTTTTATTCAATTATAGTTATTTAATTTATATACATACATTAAAGTACTGGCCACTGTTTGAGATTATTATAAAAAAGAAATTCCATTTGAATGTTCAACTTATTTGGTTTACGTCATTGAAGTCGAAGAACTTAACGACTGGTCAAATGAGAAACTTCCCCACAAGTTGCAATTGTTAAAAAGGCAGCCAGAATTTAGCTTTGTTTATTTGAAACTCTTTTCCCTAATCTCATACGCCGCCATGTGAGGAGTCTTTTGGTGACTCTTCTTTTCGTTTACCCTCTACAGTCGCAGTCAAGCTTTGAGTCCATTTTCATCTTCTTCTTTGTTTTTTCAACTTTTAAATTTCCCACTCACCTTCTAATTTTACCCAAGTTTCATTCTTTTTTCCAACTAGAGTTGCATTTTCCCTCTTCACCTTTAAATCCTCTTTCCAAAGCTTCCCAATTTTCATAATTTCCTTACTGGGTTTTTAGCTGAATTCTCTACATGTTTTTGGGGTTCTTGGGTTTTACTTCAAAATTTTGCTTCTGAAATTTACAGGAGAAAACTCTCTCAGTATTATCTTCCCTTAAATCGTAGCCTCGGCAAATTAGAGAGCTGTCTGAAAATGGGAAGTGGTAAATTAGGTGATTCAGGTATGATAGCGGTTACGGCTAAGATCATGATGGCTGTTATCGTATTTCTCTTCTTTGTGGTGCTCTTGGTATTCTTCCTTCACATATACGCGAAATATTTCATGACCTCCCGGCAAGAAGAAGACGGCAACCCGAACGCCGGCGTAAGGCGCCGTCGCCGTCGCCGGTTCGACTTTGCTGGCGGTTATTTAGAAGTGAATGCACTCCGGAGAGGCCTTGACCCTTCAATCCTTAAAACCATACCTATAATTCCATTTAATACAAAGGATTTCAAAGATGGATTGGAATGCTCTGTTTGTCTCAGCGAAGTCTCTGAAGGTGAAAAGGCAAGACTTTTGCCTAAATGCAACCATGGGTTTCATGTCGATTGCATTGACATGTGGTTTCAATCTCATTCCACTTGTCCTTTATGCCGAAACCCTGTGTCAGAAATGTCCTCTCCCAAAATCACGGAGACGCCAGTAGTAGAAGAAGGCTCAGCAGCTTCCACAGAGGCACCAAATTTACCAACTAATGTTATGTTCTGGGGAGATGAAACTACTACATCATCAGCATCCACAAGCAATAGGCCAGATGGGGTTTTGATGATTGATATTCCAAGACAGAATAATGAAGAAGCAGAAGATGAACAGAAAACACCAACACCGACACGATTGAGATCCTTGACGAGACTGTTTAGCCGGGTGTATCCTTGCAGTCCTAGAAATGTAGATGTAGAACAAGGAAGCAGGGACCAGAGCTAGAGATTGCTGCACCTTCTGTGAAAACTTTGGTAATTTCTGGAATTTGGAGAAGAGTGGAATCTTAGGAACTATCATTTTATTAGGTTAAAGTTCATTGATTGATTGGTTGATTCTTGATGCAGAGATGTAGATGAGAAGTTGTTTGCAATCTTTAGATATCTATGTATATATAAATATAATATATGTAAATCACTAGATTGTATGTGTAAAACAAATTGCTAGGGCCATGGGCTTCTCTGTTTGAGAATTGAGGGGATTGGGGAATCTATCTTCTCTTACAGGAGAGAGTAGGAATTTTTGGTTTATTAATGTGAGTATTCATATGTTGTATGGCTTATACTATTCATTGGAAATCTATCAGCTTTACTCGAAATATTATGCTGGCGTTCGGACAACATGATTTAAGAATAGAGTTTGCAATGTTGAAGTTAATATTTGGAAGTTGACAAGTAGCATTTGGGCAGCATGGAACTTCTTAATTTGCTTTAAGCCATGAAAAATCCAAACTTATGCAGTAAACATGTCTGTTCATGATATAGCAGCAGTAAAAGATGAAGCATTATGAGAGTCTGATTTTCCTGAAATTCGTCAAACAAAATATTGATGTTGATATTGACGCTATTCAAAACTCCGAAATCATGATGATCATGGACAGATTCAGAACCTATTCCTAGACTAGCATGTGATGATGAACAAAAGAACCTGTTCCTCGCAACAAATGCAAATTCTTTTTCACAGATGATAGCATTTGTTTGCATTCACCTCTCAGAAATTAACACACACAAATTCACACATACCTTGTTCCACGTCTCCAAACCTTGCTCAGAGATGTTTTTGCTGGTATGGACACAGATTTAGATAACTAAACTACCCTTTTCAATCCTAAGTTACCAGATAAACAGGTCCATAAGATTGAACATCAAGAGTAGTATCCTTAACCTTCTTAAGACAGAGATAAGGTATTTCGTTGTCCACTCTGTTCATTGGACTAAACAGATTTGTTAGGGGTCCAGACAAAGGCTTATTGGGCCTTCCAGCACCTGGCCCGCTGATCCCCGGCATTGGACCGGAGACACATCCACGTTTAGGCTTGTTAACGGTGTCTCTGCTCCCCTGATTCTTCTTCTTATCAGTCTTTAGCCATGAAAACAGAGAGCTTTTCCATGACTTCTTGCAATTCTTTTTTACATCATTTTCAAAATTGTTGTTTTTCAATTCAACAGGACGTGAAGGTGTAGCGCTGAAAGTCCCTTCAGATACATGCTTTCTTGCTTCTGACAAGAACTGTATAACGTGAAAGTCATAAATCATCAAATGTAGGCTAGCGACGAGAGAGAATTTAAATTTGATGATTTCAACTTTTGGGTGTCTTACTACTAAATCCTTCACACTTTGAAATTATAGGTTCGACATTTCATTAGCTTTTGTTGAAATTTAACCCTATTGAAATCTGTAAAGACACGACACATGGGCCTGACTCAACCCAACTGAAGGATGGATCGGAAATCAAAACGCGGATAGACCTAACTCTGACTCCGTGTAATAGACAAGATAAATGTGGTTTCAAATCCATAAAAATCAGTGGTACGATCTACTCATATATATAATAATACAGAAAGTTAGTCGTATATATAAGTTTAATTTTTTTTTTATTTGTACATAGTATATGCAGAATTGCTTACTGAAATCTCCGCCTCCACTGTTGAATAAAATATAGAAATTTAATATTTGAGTTAAAAGATAAAAAGGCAAAAAGCAATTGACTTACATCCGTAAAGTGTGTCTGAGGATCAAATTCGTAGCCACAATAATCCCCAGGTTCATATTTTGGGTATATAGGAAACTTGTTCATCTTTTGCTCCTGGAATTTCAAAATGCAGGTTCAAGTTTAAGCCTTGTGAAGTGAAAATTTTCATGAAGTCCTGTAAATCATGCCTGTGAGGAGAGATACATTGTTGTTGCAGAAAGCATAAGGGCTCCCTTTTAATGATAATAGATTCCAAAAGAGAAAAAGTCCTTTCTTAAAAAAATTTAATAAAGATGGAAAGGCCAGCTAAGGCTTTTCTATATCCCATGAGAGTGTGTGAGAAAAAAATGGTGGTTGGATTAGTTTAGGAAAAGCACGGATCAGCATAAGCAACTGCTTTTATTAGTTGAAATGGGTCAACTTTGTCATCGAGACTTAAATGACTAAATTAGCTAAATAACAATCACTAATTTAATGAGTAACAATTTATTTTTTTCTACAATTTCATAAAGAGACATACCTAGAAAAAGAGCTTGTTCAAGGAGTGAAGTGAAGATTTGAATTCATGAAGAAATTACTCTAGGTCACAAGAATGGGAGAGACGCAGTCATATCTTCAGAGTAATTAAATAGCAAAAGCAGGGAATAAAGGCGACCCTTTTGTTAACGTGCAGACTATGGAGTAGGTAATAAATACAAAATGGAGTGTGTCAAGAAACGAAATTTTACGGCGCAATTTTTGGAGTGGAGTTTTAGGCAAAAGAGCTTTATAATTACCTAGTGGACGACAAGGCACGTGACAAGATGGGTTAATATGGCATCATCATGCCAGGACTCAGGGTTTTCAAGCATGCCTCACCCTAATAATGGAAGCACTTTTATTGGACTATTTAAATTAATTACCCCTTCCATAGATCTTCTACCAATTCAAATTTAGTTGATCGATTGATAAATCACCGTTTAGTATGAACCATGCATGCATGGCCTTGTAACGAGTACGATCCTCACCGGATTATATGGTTTAGTCACCTAAAGTGGAGTGGTTCATGGAGCCCGTGAACAGAAGCACGACGACAAGCATTAGTAATGACCGTTCGCCAAAATGTCATCATTTTCATACTATTAACAGATCCGATAATTTCACCAGAAACAACAATAAACCAGACGCCCTGTTACTACGGCTCAACCTATAACTTCAGTCGCTGAAAATGTCGAGCGTATAACTACAGAGGTAAATATAGGGGGAAAATAGAAGAATAAACCCACATTTGCAAACTATAAACAGACTGAGCAAAAGCAACCAAATGAACAATTACCTCCTGCCACACTCAGCCCTTCACAGTAAAAGCACGTTATGTTATGTTTCCACTGACGTGCACAATAGGAAAGAAAAGCCCATTAACTAGAATAAGAGATCAGTTAGATCGCCTAACTTGAGTTATGCCTATACATTCCCCCGAGGTAAATCAAAACCCTATAATATTAAGCAAAATATCAGGTACCAGGAGCGGGGATGACTACATATCTACTGCGATATAGGGTGGTCTGTTCTTTCTGTAGTGCACAAAACAAGATCCAGCCATCAAATCTGAAGCAGAGGCAGGGCCATTACAACACCAAAAATTGAAACTAGCAACAGCAGCAACCAAGTTGGGACAGATTTCCTCTGTTGGTTTTTGACGTCTTTTAGAGGCTTCGCCCTGTTTGCTTCGTCCTTCGTGGAATTGTCATGCTCTTCCAACAAGGGTCTAGACTTTTCAGCTTCAGTTGGCACGGATGATACCTGCTCTGGAACAGGCTGCGATGGGAGCTGCTGCCTTTCATACTTCTCCACATACTCAGGAAATAATTTCCTAAAAGTTGGGCTATCATTAAGAAAATAGAGAGTAAGTTACCCTCCAACCTAATAAAAACGTAATTTAATAAAATACAGCAGTACAATAGTATATCCATCACTCGTTCAGGAGATCTTGAACAATGGAGACTAAAAAGCTCAAGGCAATTATACAAATACAACACAACACCAAGGAACTCGCAGTCAACTCACTTTTTACAATTAAAAGCCAGTGATGCCTTCGCGAGCTTCTCTTTCTCAGCAACTGTTGTTGACACACTGCCTGTGGTAGGACTATCGTCCATCTGCAAGCGTAATAGATAGTTAGAACCTGAGATAGCAGCTGTATTATGCAATGCATGTTTAAACCCCAATATAATTTGACAAAAAGAAATGATTCAACAAATAACAAAAATGTTATCTAAGCAAGCTTTTAACTGAATCAGTAAACCACCTATTCATAACTGCAGATAGAAATGGGAAAACTAGTTCATATTTCTGAGTATATTTGGTGTTCACTGGGTCATGCCAGCTGGTCTGAGTGAAGCTATCATCAGATGGAAGAGTCAAAAGATAGACAAGAAGCATAAAAAATTTTGGAGAAGTCCTTTTGTGCATATTTTGGACAGTGAGGATAGATGGAAATATTAGATAATTCGAGGGCATAGCTATTTAACTGGCAGAGAACATCATCATAGAGATGATAGAACATGAAGTCTAGAATACTTCTCTTGGTAGGCAGACATAGAGCCGCAAGGGCAAAGTATGGGGCAACGTCATCAATTGTTCAGATGCATGTAAAAGAAATAAACATTTTGATAAAAAAGAAAAGCACAAACTAAATCATGCATGGCTTTGAAAATACATAAGCAGACGAAATGGGAACAGCAGGAGTCATTATAAGCTTTTAATGGAACGAACTTTACCATAAATGAGAGCAGCCCTGTTAGTATGCTGCATGTAAAACAGGGATAAGTTAGCCCAAGCAAAGTAGAATACAACTGAGCTCATTCAATAATAAAACATCTCATTTTAGCTGTAAAATAGACATGTTTTTGTTATTTTGTTTCAACAAGAAATCAGAAACATGTTGAACAAAAAAAATAATTATAAAAAATATTTGTAACAAAGTAGACACATATGGAGGGAAGTTATCACCAATTCTGTTGGAAACTTTGTTGACAAAGAGAGAATAAGAATAAAATTGGAGGAAAAAGACAGATATAAGTGACAATAACTAGATGGAATTATGAAATAGTAGTGGTAATGTTATATTTTGTCAATACATTTACATGTCACTCGAAAATGACAAGAAACCTCTACTGTTGAGAATCCTTAATTTGTCCTAAAAATAAAAGCTATCAAGTATTCACAAGAAATGGGTCCAAATGGGTGCAACTAGAAAAGGTGTTTGACATTTCATATCACTGACTCCAACTAAGTTGGAAGTGAGAGTAGTTGCCTTGGTGTCGAAAGAGAGAAGCTTTGAAGGAACAAAGCATTAATTCAAGCAAATTTACATGGAATGAGTGAATGGGACTTAAAAATAGGAGGGAGAGAGGCCAAAGGTTTAAGCTAAGGACGAGCAAAAGAGGGGCCTGGTTGCCTGGGTATAGGGCATCTTTGGGGTGGGGTGGGGTGGGGTAGTGCAGTGCGGTGGGTCTCAGCTGGCAGGGAGATACTGAGGAGTGATCCTGAAAACAAAAATGGTTTATAAGTTAAAATAAATTTAACCTCTCAGATAAGGAATCATTTTTTTCATTAGAAAGTTAAAAAATGACATGTTTTTCCGTGTCATTGCAGAAACAAAAACATAAAATCCTTTTCTTTAAATAGTGATTTGTTTTTCCTTGTCATCACGAAAACAAAACCAGACAAGTTTTTAGTTACCACAGATGCACTAAAGAAAGTATCGCTAGACAAATAAGCATTATTTACTGCTTGCAGCTCATTACCTTGACACAGACCACATTGGATTCCAGCTCTCTGGATGGACTGTCAAGATATAAGGCAACAAAGGTTAAGAACACACAAAGATCATCTCAAAGCAACAGAAAACTGTGACTATCAGGCAATTCTAAGAGCACTTACAGTCACTCATAGATAAGCAGATTTTCTTTTGTGTCATGAATCTTCCATTTGGAGTAGTCATACTACAGGAAAAGAAAACATACGTGCTGTAAAAAGCAGCAGGAACAAAACCCTCAAAAGCATGGAGACCTAGTTTGGAGAGTTGATCAAGAAAAGGAATTTCAATGAGACTACCTGATCCCAGGAGGTTTAAACGGATATTCTGGAGGAAACTTGATCTTCCCATAATAATATCCACCTAATGATAGGAATCAGTATCATTTCATGAATAACAACAAAAGGAACATAAGTAAACTCCAGAAAAATTAACAAATATTCAGTTATTCAAGGAGCATAAGTAAATTCCAGAAAAATAACAAATATTCAATAATGACAAGACAAGGGGTGGGAGGAATGAGAGTGCCATCACCCAACAATATTAGCTAATAAAATAATATAAATACTAAACTCAAGAGAAAAAAGTATTGACCTGCAAATGGTGTTCCTTCACTGCCCTCCAAAACATAATCTGGACACACAGTTTAGGTAGAAGTAGGATCATTAGTAATATCAAAGCAAACGAATGACGAGTTATTTGATCAAGAGAAACCAAGGGAAAAAATTTAAGGAAAACAAAAGGAGAACCACTCCCTGCAAATAAGTCTAGTCAGTTATATTAATTAGAAATACTGCTACATTTTTATAGACTTACTTTACTTGTAAAGAAAAAAGAAAAAAATCAGTTGTTAAGAGACAATCTCCATAATTGACTGCAAGAACATGAACAGAAGGAGGACTCACGCCACTCAAGGATATCATTCGGAGAAGGGCGGGCCACAATATGAGAGACAGGTTCCTGAAATGGAGAATGCATCACTACCTTAGAGCACTGTAGAACATAATCAAATTTGCTTGGTGTAGGCCACAAAAGGCATTAGGAGGATGTCATCAAACATCAGTAAGTCGATGAAGTAAAACATTCTCCAAGATATGACAGGAATTGAAGCACACAATGCATATTTTCGGGCCTAGCAATGGTGTGGCGGAAAGCAAGAAACACCGTTGCATAATTAAAAAATACTAGTCATAATTTATGTGCGTCACAAATAACTTCAGACAACAAAGTATCTGGCAATGCTTCAAATGTAGAGCAATTGCCAGCAACTAAAAGGTACATACTTTACAAAGTGCTCTATATTCCTTCTGAAGGCGCTTTACACATGCTTTTTCTGCCATGTCTTAGCTTCAAAATATTTTGAAACTAAGAGACAATGCTGCAAAGTTTTCCTTATCCCTCTTGACCACCAAAGAAATACAACCACCTGTAAACATTTGAGATGCTTAACAAACCCAGGAATTCCAAACTTATGAAACATAGAATATATAGGACATTACATTTCCAGGTAGAAAAGTTCCCAAGAAAGACTATTATGTCGAAAAGAAAATAATGCAGGAACAAAAAGCAGGCATAGACAACTAAGTCTGTTCCCAGTAGCACTTAGGAACAGTGGTGGAGCCAAGAATTGAAGGACAGACGAGCTCGCAAAGAGAAGCCAGCAACATGTATTTTCAGATAAAACAATAAATAGGGAGCATCAGAATATATTTTACAAGGTTTCTTCCAGACTCTCATATTTCCTAACTTAGACAAGCCTGTAATTTTCACATTTTCTTAATGACGACAGTGTCCAGGTCAACTTGTACGCATCCTAATAAATGCATTGGGTGCCTGCTACCTCCCCCATATGCACAAGTACCCAATAACTCTATTCAACAAGGCTTAAATAGATGACTATCATCACAATCAATCAGTCAATTAACAGTAAACATTGACAAGAGACAGTTGATCAAGAACCCTCCACTGTCAATCAAATAAATTAGTCACTTGTGGGAGGGGAGGGGAATAGAGAACTGTTAGACACCTTGAGGAGTGAGGGCGAGCGTTAACTGTTGAAAAGAAGAATCAAGAGAAATATTATTCAGAATTGCCAAGTCATTTACAATAACAAAAGGACAACTATCATATATAATACAGTTCTCTGACTAGTATCATTCCAGATTATAAGGTTGGAAAAATAGGATGTGAAGGAAAAACTGAATGAACAAAATTCTAGCCAGCAAACAAATGCACTTTCTTCTGACTAGGCCTAGCATTCATTTTCCTTCACCACGCCCTTCTGTCAAGGCATCACCTCTTTCCCAATCCTCCCTTCTCTTAAGGAACAGATTTGATTCTTCCTAAACTTTGAAATTATAAACAGTAAGTTTGTAATCAAATGGACAAATGTTTCCCACAAGTCATTATATTCAGCCATACAAAGGATAGGGCAGGTCTCCAAAGTAATGAGGCAAAAAATAATAGAACAAGACAAAAAAAATATTTTTCTATAAGTGAAATACAAGTTATTGATGTAGAAGGAACACAGTAAGCTAGAATAATAAAGTAGGATCTTTGTAAAGAAGCCAATCTTTCAGCTGAAAAGCATATACTATGTTTTTCCTTACTCTATAGTAAATTTAAGGGTCTCATACAAGGTTCAAACACCGATAAAAGTTCTACATGCTCAAAAAATGTGGAGAAAAGGAATAAAGATTTTTTTGATCAGGAAAAGGCATGAAGAGTTTGTGCTTACATTCATAGAGTATTCACTGCCAATCGTGGATGGAGATTGCATGCGATGCGAGCACAAAATCATCAGCAAAGCATGGGATATAGCCAGCAGATAATACTAGGGCATGGATATCATCAAGCGTGAAGGATCTTTCTTGGTAGAAGGTTTGACGTCTATTGGTTTCTACTCGTACGACTGTTCTATTTAGAAAAAGTTCAACACTGTACAAGGCAATACTTTTATCTCAAATGGCGCTTTCTGGTTATTTAGATATTCCTAACATAGACATCCTAATGAATGAAATTTTCTTAAAGCAAAAAGTGAAAGTAGTTGCATCAATAAGAAGACAAACATCTGCTAAAAATATTTTGAAATTTTAATCTATCAAAGTTAACTTAATCATCCATTGAGCCTCTGCAATTGAACGGCAAATATGCTAAAAATCTATCTGGTCTACATTTGATTAAGAATAGATTTTACATCTATGATCACATCCTTTTTTTTTCCTTTCCTCAAATTTCCTATCTAAAAAAATTAAGACTTGAAAAGGCAGCTACAACCATATATTCAGAGCAAAACAAGTTAATGGAAATGCTACGACTAGATAGCATGGAAACAGCTGGCCAAAACACGTAATTCAGCAAATAATTCTTCCGAGTAACCGGAAACTACAGTAATTAAGTACATTACTATGGAACGACGAACCTAAAGCACATATTATCGAATTAAAACACTAGTGATTATAAATACCGTAAACCGAATAGACGAGAAAGAAACGCATCATACAAACAAAAAAACAAACTGCACAATCAGATCGAAATTCATTATCTGAGAAACAAAATTAACGGAAGTAAATGACGCAAGAACATAACAAGAAGAAGGTCATATATTACCGAAGATCTTGCCGGAACTGAAAATTGAATTGGAGGAATCTGATGAAGATCTACTCAAAGGGCTCCGAGTTGAAGAAGGAAAAATAATTGACGAGAAGCTTTTCTTGGTTTTCGGCTTCTAGAGTGACCCGACTCCGATAATTCAATTCGATAAAATTTATGTTAAAGGACAAAATTGACCATTTTAATATTTGATGGACGAATTTACCCCTGTGAATTGAAACTTCCCCGACTGATCCTCCTCCGTGTGGCACTGTGGCGTCGCAATCGATATTATGGTATTGTTAGAGATATTATGGTATTGTTAGAGAGGAAAAATGAACATATTTGTCTTTTTTGAAATGTCTATAAATTATTAAAAATAGTATAAAAATATTTTGCATCCATTTATTAGGCTTAAAATATTATTATTATATACTTTTGAGTTTAAAAATAAGAAATATTAATTAAATATATGAGAGTTCAAATTAAAAAGCTGCCCAACATTAACCCGCTTGTTGGACACGTCTTTCAAGTTCTTCTATTTTTCATTTTTTTTAAATGCACATTCGACAAATATGTATTTTTTATAAATAAAAAAAGAAAGAAACTTTAACTTTAAATTAGCAAAGATGGTAATATGATTAGGAACTTATTAATTGGAAAGGAAACGTCTTAGTGGTGTCTAATGTAGAATTGATCAAAGAAGCATCTTAACTTTAATTTGAACTTTTCTTGTTTGTGTTTTTCAACTATGATTGATGATCTTTTTGTCTTCCAATTTCCTCATTTCACACGCATTTCCAGAATAAAAGAAAATGTGGTACTCACTTTCTTTCATATTAGATGTGTAAAGATTATAAAAGTGATAGTGTCAAACCACCACCACCACCAATGTGATGAAGGAACATTATATGTTTTCAATCCAATGAAAAAATAAATCAATAGAAAATATTTTCTTTTTATGCTTTATTGATACCTAAAGGTCGGAAATAAAGTTATGATTTAGGAGCACAAAAGGTCATCAAAATTTCTTCACTAATAATAATTTATCATATATTTACTTACAATTATTTTTATGTATATATAATAAATATTAAATTTATTGACTTTTTTATAGTTTAAATCTACTTGGTTAAAATTCTAGGGTGGCCATCCACAATCCTTTTATTTAGATATTTTATTTTAATTTTTAAAAAGTATACAGATTTCAAATTAGATATTAAATATTACCAATACTAATAAGTCCCCTAAATAGTATTAAGTCCAATAGCATGATAATCTCAATTCTTATTAACTGTATCAAGTAAAGATTATTAGGCAAATTTATATTATAATTGTTATAGTTTTCAAAAGGATGGGGATCTGCGCACCGGTTTCAGAAAGTGAATCCTCTGCCGCCTTCTTTCATAAACATTTTTTAGTATTGCATCAGCAGAATATAAAATATAAGAGCATCTTTTTGACTTGCAAATACCCTCAACCTTTATTTATATACAAGCCTCATAAGCTACACGTATTAGTTAAGACAAACTAATAGGAATAAAGAAAGACATTGCACCAATTACCCAATGCCAAACTGCTAAAAATCTATCTGGTCTACATTTGATTAAGAATAGATTTTACATCTATGATCACATCTTTTTTTCAAGTAGCATATGAATTCTCGAGGACTCTATCGTATTGCTAAACACAGCGAAAATTTACAAAGTTTCAATCTCAAATAAGTTATATATCAAGTAGCATATGAATTCTCGAGCACTCTATCGTATTGCTATAAATTGCAAATGAATTCTCACTTACCATTTTGGTACATATGAGTTCATCCAAGACAAATCAAAACAAATATAAACACAACAAAGGCTTCCTAGTGAAACACCAAAAATAACAAAAAACCAGAGGTGAATTTTAAAAAGTTTTTCGAGGGCAGAAAATGGTGGCACAAAATATAGTTTTGAGTTGAAGGCAAGGCCAACTAGCACCAACCTATTTTAAACAGCTTCAAAAGGATTAGAATAAGATCAAAGCAATTCTTAAGGGATTAAAACAAATCTTCTAATATCAAAAGCTAAGGAGAATATAATAACCACCTCTTTCAGTAAATAAAATATTATCACGTGACAGGTCACATGATCACTCTGAAACTTTCTAACAACTTATCTGGAAATCAGAGTTCCAAACAGAACAGTCAAAGGAACATCACATGATCACACTAAGCATTGGATCCTTCAACACAATCAAACATCATATATAAATCTCATCAGCTCAGCTTCAAAGCTACCAAATCACCATAAACATAGAAAAAACATCATTAACATCCTTTAACCCAGCTTACAGCAAGATTATGAAGAACCATTCAAGAATACTAGCTGCTTTTGTTCTAGCATTTCTGTTGATTCTTAGTTCAGAGTCTAATGCCGCACATGCAGCTCGGTTCCTCTCCGATAAAGAGCATCCCTCCCAAAAAACCTCAACATCACAAACACTCGAGAGTCTGCATACAAATCAGAAGAAACCATTCAAGAAAGTTGATTCAAGCTTTAGGAGAATACCGCCAAGCAGATGGAATCCTATACAAAACAAGTAATTTCTGAATCTAAAAGTGTTCATCACTTACCTCCATAAGCAGTTTTCTCAAATATCACATTCTTTTACCAGGTTCAAGCCTCCATAGGATGACTAAAAGAAGCATCACCGCAGCAAAGAACAACATCTTCAAAGCAATTCGTTCATTCAATATCAATGTAGTTTGATAGTACAAAGTTAGTTTCCACCATCCAGTTTGGATTTGCAGCACAAATACAGGATCCGATTTTGTTCCTTGGTAGCTACGAAATTTGTTGTTAGATGTATTTCCCAAAGTTTTATAAATGTGAATACTATTGACATTTTCATATCAGCTCATTTATAAACCAACCATTTAAACTTACCAATGAATAATTTAACTAGAATGAACAAAAACTACATGAACAACTAAATCAAGTGTTTTCGGCGTCAAATGGAAGTTCCATCCTTTCTGATCAAACAAACAGAAAGTGACCAAAACCGAGTGATCATTCACAGTAATGTAAATTTGAATAAAGAACCTACAAGCATTACATTTAAACTTTGATCTTCTTTCTTTGAGATTCTGACCCGCCATCTTTCCTATGTCTTTTCTTCTCGTCTTTAGACCTTTTCACCTTTTTCGAAACCTGATGAGCCAAGAAGGGGGTATTGGAAGTTTTAGCAGAAGACAAAGTTGTCTCAATCTCTTTCCTAATGTCTTTTAACTTCCCTGGCTTTGATTTGGAAACATTATCAGCAAGGAAGCTCTCTTTTTCGAATGATTTGGTTTCCTTTGGTCCAAATGTAGCATAAAATTCTTTGAGAGCAGATCGTTGTGAAGCTTGTCTTGACTTCCACTGGTCAGGGTTCCTAGCAAATCTATCATGACAGAAAAGGAAGCCAAATAAGTACAAGATAAACCAGGAAAGTTCAACACAACTTTAAATGATCAGTCAGAATGGTTTTGGAAGGTCTTCCCACAAATCAATTTGCACTTCTCCAATGAAGATGAGGGAATTAATTACAGCATGTATTCTCCCAGTTCAGAGATGCTAGTATTCAAACTGCCAGGAAACATGATTCGCCGCCTCTAGAGGCGTTCCTTCAGAGGCTAATGTTAATGATAAATAGCATGAAGTAACTAAATTATAAGAACTAAGAAGCAGTAGCTCTTGGATGAGAAGAAACAATAACCACAACATCTAGCCCTTTAACTTTGGGACAAAAAAAGGACTAAAATGCATAGAAGTAAGAGCAATGACACAACATATCCCGGTTCAGGAAAGAAATACGCTCACAGACACAGAGCACTATATGCTTCTGCTGTTATGCTACATTAGATAGTGAAAAAGGGGAGAAGCCATGAAGACGGAAAAGGAAAGCCTATAGCTTACCCATCAATATCAAGCTTCCTCAGTATGTAAGGTCCCTGCTTAGTCTTGGATAGCTCTGGTTGGAGAGGTAACATTTCCGATACTATTGTCTCTCTCAGGTTCAAGTTACTAGCAGTGAAGCACTTTTCAACAGTAAATGAACCAAATGGGTGCACCGAGAGCTCGCCAAAATGTCCTCGAAGCCTTCAAGTAGCAGACCATCGTTATTAGAAAATCAAGAATATCATTTCCAACTTTTGGAAAGTCTGCTGTAATACATACTTGGCAACTAACTTCCTCTTTTGCTTCGCTGATGCATTTGAGTTGAGAAAAGATTCAATGACCCGTGAACCACTACGATCTTTTGATGCCTCAAGAACATGATGTTCTTCTAAAGATGTGATACTCGTAACATACACCTGTATTGATTCCTGTAGCATATCAAAAAAGATTATAATCTTGCTTACAAAAACACTTCACTCATTACTATAATAGCAATACAGTATAGGTCAAACATAAGATATACAATAACTAAGCACTGGCTTTTGAAATAACGGAAGATATAAGTAAGAGTTGAAGCAAACAAGCTAGACAGAACACTTCAGATGTCAGACTTTAGCTAAAGAACACAGACGCAGTAATGGAAGAGATAAATATGTAGCATAGACATGCATATTCAAAGAACATACACATACTGGGAAACGGACAACAAGAAAGGAACACATACACTGGGAAGTCTAAATATTGTCTGCAGAATCAAGGATCCAACTACATGAATATTTGTTCCATGTGGCCAACTCCAGTTTGATTTGTCTCTTGAGCAAACGAAATTTTCAAGAAATAATATTCGAGGGATGATACACTTAGGAAACTCATCCCCTGTGCATACAGCAGCAGCAATGGCCTGACAACACTGAAACAAAGGAGACAAAAGGAAACGAAACCATTCAGCTGATCCTTTAATTTTTAAAGTCCAACAACAACATACCCAGTGAAATCCCACTAGTGGGGTCTGGGGAGGGTAGAATGTACGTAGATCTTACCACTACCTCATAGAAGTAGAGAGGTTGTTTCCTGGAACCCTCATCTCACAACCCATAAGCAGAAAAAAAAAAAACTGAATACTGCACAAACGAATAGTTCTTTTGGAATCCTGGATAAAGTGGATTTTATTCAAATCAGAACCAGGATGCAACTGTGAGAAGTACTTAGTACAGTTCCTCTCCTATTTCTTTATATCATCCAATCATCTAGAATGTTTGAACAGAATAATTGGGAAAATATGAAGTGTGACCTTGACTATTCACAACAAACCTCATGTTCATGGCTGTGGAGTCTTTGAGTTGCAGCAAGGACAGAAGCAACAACTCCAGACTTTCCCATTTCAAAAAGATCGTGAAACTTTGTCCCAAGCTCCTCCCAGATCAAGTCCATCTTGTATTAAAAAAAAAATGTGAGGTGATATACTATAAGCCAACATATGATTAAATATGAGAATACATTGACAATCATATTTCAAGCTATCAGTATAATGTCTAGTCAGATAGTGTTTAATGTGCAAAGAAAATAGAAGACACGCTTTAAAGTTCATCTGGCGCACTGCATACTGATTTTAACATCTACCAACAATTGGATCTAGATGAAGTTCTCAAGGTCAATTGATTCAATTCTTCTTTCCCTAAGGTTTATCTTACATAAAAGCAATATTTCTAATGGTGAAGTTAGAAAGACCTTACATGATCCTGACTTTTGGCATGAGATGCTAAGGCCTGCACGACAAAGTTCGCACAGTGATGAGATGACATTTGAAACAGTGACTTCCTGAAAACTTTCATTAACAACTCATTGTACAATGTTTCAGGAGCAAATTCCAGGATAGCCTGCAACGTTGTGCATTAAATCATCAAATAAGGAGAGCACTATACAGGTTAGAAAGTAATGCAGCTAAAAGAAGCAGAATAAATCATCATGTCAGAAAACTTGCAACTTTTCTATGGACCTAGGCTTCATCTGATTTTACAGAAAATGGTGGCATAATGTTAACAAACCACAAAGAACTTAGGCTGATATGTATTAGTATAAAGACTGCTTCCAGGATTAATTAAAATATATTTGCTCTAAGCTTTTCTTTTAGATGGTTGGATTGTGTAACATGTTTAACCATCCTCCATCATGCACACATACTAGATTGCAGAAATAGAAGGTTGATATACCAAATATATGACATAGGCAAATAATTCAGCTGGAATTGTACAAAACTGTATAACAGGGGGGCTAGTAAAAACTGAATGTTTCTGCAATTTACACGTCAAGACAATTACTGTGAAAAAGCATCGGGGAAAACTGTTGTTCATGCATCTAAAGTAGATGCTGAAAATAGTACAGGAAAAGTGCACTATTTTAATTTTTATTTTTTTTTGAACTGGATAACACATCATATATAAGTAGTAAGAGCATACAAAGACTGTATAATCATCCATAATTACAGGACTGTAAAGAGATCAGACTTATAACTCCTCTATCATCTACAAGGAGTCTAAAACATCAAAGTTGAATCATGACCTTCTGCACATGTTCCTTTAAACCAAAAATACAGAAGTACCAAACATTTCAACTTTATCATCTGGATATGACTTGATTGATCTTCGAAACACCTTTTGTTTGTTTCTCCTATATTCTCCGCCAAATTTAGGTTGGAATGACCTTCCATATCTCCTAGACAAAGCAAAAAATCCAATTGCTCCATTCACATTAGAATGAACTATAACTATCTTGCTAATACCATTAACAGAAATGGAATAGCCACGACGTGGCACAACATCAACTTTTTGAAAGCATGACCTTAGAGGAGATTATGGAGGACACGGATACGATAGTATGTTAGTTGGTAGTTGAGTACTGTCTCCCTTATCCTTACTTACTAGCACTCATTGTATTACTTTCTAGCTTTTGGTTTCTTCGGTTTCTGTCACTATTCATTTTCCTTGTACTTCGTTTATCGTATTATTTCATTTCCCCACTTAATATTTCTTGAACCGAGGATCTATTGGAAACCGCGTCTCTACATACCTTCTCCTATGGTAGAGTAAGGTCTGGATACACACTATCGTTGGTTTACACTAGCTATGTTGTTGGAATACAACCATTTGCAGCATACAGGTAGATTCCATGACTAAGGAGCTTTAAAGTTTAAACTAGTTAAATATAAAACGCTGTTGGAAAAGCATAATATACAGAGGAAATATAGACAGCTTTGAATGATATTTTACCTCCATTAAATGACTGAATGCAGTTTCTTCCACTAGCCTTAAGATGTTCCGTATGGTTATCCCTTCTAACAAGTTTCCAGCATTGACACTTCCAGCAGTGCTCCCAAGAAGAACTCGAATTAAATGCAACAACTCTTGTTCATTTCCGGCCAATAATTTCAAAGCAGTCTGCAAATAAGAGAACAAAATCATCATCACTAGTTGATATGTAATTCTACAGTTGTGCTTTAAATAGCAGCCATAAACAAGATATGAAATCATTACTTTCATACAAGCATGTATTAGTAGTGTTTACATAGTCGCCGTTATCATCTTTTGCACATTTAAATACTGTCAGCAAAGAGATTGACATAAGAATGGAGCCTCAGATCATAAATTATATACCTGCAGAACTAAACTGCTGTATTGATTCACTTGAAGTTTCGAAATCTCTTCGCTGGCAGCGTTTAACATCTCCGATAAGAATTTTTTAAGCAAACTAGGAAATATTTGCACAGCCTGTGGTGGGCCATTGTCTTTTGCATGAGGTGGCTTAAGATTCAAGCGTCCAGCCAAGCCAACTGATGACTTAGTGGAATGGAACTCTTCCAAAGGCACCCCTTTAAATAGACAGAGAAGACTCCGAAGCACATGAGATCCATAGCAGTTGCACATTATATCAACAGGATTGACAACAATTGCCTGACATGGAAATATGAAGGAGCCAATGAACAATCAAGCTAAAAACCTGGATCATGTAATGATCAAGAAATTACAATCTACTTCTTATTCTGATCCACTGACATTTCTCTTCGTTAAATCTTGTAGCAAATTTCTAGAATGATAGAACCAGAAGAGCGCAAAAGGGATTATGCAAGCAACTAAGAGCCTGTTTGATGGGATAAGTCATAATTTAGGAATTCTAACTTATACTTTTTGGCTTAATTTTATTGTGTTGGCTTAAAAACAAGTGCTTAAAAGAACTTTTTTATTTCACCCAAACACTACAAAGGTGCTTAAAAGCTATTTTGGCCTAAAAGCACCTAAAATAAGCCGATCCAAACAGGCTCTAACATGTTGTAATTCAAACTATGCAATAGGGTAACATCATACCACTATAAACAATGAAGACAACATTATTTCATACCTTACAGATTTTTTTCAAAGCATGTTCAATTAGAAAATGATTCTCATTATCCTGAAGGTGAAAAGAGAGAGATTTTAACGCTGTTTCAACCACATGAGAACCAGATCTATCAGCTGCAATATGAGAGAAATTCTTTGCACAGCTCTGAAGGAAACTACAAACGTGATCCAACGAACAGCCTTCAAGCAGACTTTGCAAAGTATGGCTTATTATATAATCAGTTGCAAGTTCTGCTTCTTTCCCTCTAGTTTCCTCCAAGGCATTTCCGCAAATGACAGATCGCTCCTCTGGGTCAATTTCTGTACCTTCTATGGCATTAGCAATCTCCGCAAAGTATTTTGCAGTCTCAGGATCAATCTGCTTTCTACATGAAGAATTATGACAAAGTATGAATGTTTCACATTGCAATATCCAAATAGTCCATCTAATGAAATTGGAAATGTCAAATCAAGTATATGAAGTGGTTTGAACCTCAGAAATGATGTCTCTGGGACATGGGCTGTCTTTTTGTCCTTGTGAGGTCCATTACTGTCATTGGCATTCCCTCCGGACACACTTTCAACAGTATGGTCAGCACTAACTCCAGCATGCTTTTTCGATGACTTTCGTCCCATTGTTCTTTTCCTTACCCGCTGGTTATTTGTTTGATTCTCCCAAGCAATTGGTTGCTCCGTCAAATTACTACCTTTATGTTTTCTCAAAACTAAAGCATGCAAACCTACAGAAACCATGGGTTTTTACACTGCAATGCTTGCCCATAGGAAACTAAGATTCAATAGCATACTCAACAAATGCTTATGAATTACATTTTAACCAGAAAGAAATAGCAGCAGCCTTAATTCTGTCAAAGAAATAAATTTAGTGTTTTCAGAGAACATCTCTGGATAGAAAATATGCTCTTCTATAATAATTTTTCATTTCAATACAAAAAGAAAACTATAATCTTCTGAAAACAACAAATTATAATCAGCTGATACAGCTAAATAAAACACAGGACCCAACGTATATACCAACCACGGCAATGTTAAAACAACATCCTAATTTTTGCATAGACAGAGCTTAAACATAGAAACCCTAGATTATTCAATGAAGCAAGTGATAGATATTCATATGTAAAGTCAATTACTCCCTCCTCCCTAATTTAGATGACATAGTTCTGATTTCTAGAGTCAAACTTCCTTCTTTTAACCGTGCATTCTGATTTATACAATCTTTAAGATTTCTGAATAATAATTTACAAACTTAAAAACTATACAAAAAGTAACATGAGTCACAGGAACTAATACAAAAGCAAATACTAGTGTACTAGAAAAGTGGAATTAACTTCAGCAGACAATCATAAGCTCCTCAAACATATTTGTAACCAGATAATTATTACAGTTAGATGGCAGAAAACTCATCTACTGAAAACTGTCTTGCAAAACCTAACGCATATGAAGTAGAAGGTATGTTACAGAACACGGAAATAAATCAATGAAACTGTAAAGGTTGTCAAATTCTTACCAAAGAAGCTCTTTTCTGCAATGAGGCAGCAAGGCGAAGAGAAAGTGATGATTTTGGAAGATGACCAAACGTCCCCTGTTCGTTAAAAGATGATTTGTCGAAGGCCCAATAACAGAAATTGGGCTAGCCTTCTATGGCTCCATGACGGCAAATCCATCGTCATTCTTTATGGGCCTATTACAACTAGGGCCACAATACTTAGGCTGCTTTTGTCTGTCAAAACTGGATCGGCCCATGATTAGTCCATGCGGGTCATTCTACAAAGGAAAAATTACACAAATAATAATCAAATATATACTAGTTAATTAGCTAGCATAGCTATAGGTTGAATTAATTACAACTTGCAGCAAATATCAAATTGTAATTACAGTTTGAGTTTGTATAATGCACATGATTTCTATAAACATTGTGCGTGATTATACAAAAAATGTGTGCAAATCAAATTGTATAGTGAATATACAAAAACACTGTGAATTATATAGCAAATTATACAAACGTTGTGGACAAATTGTATAGCAAAATATACAAACACTATACTAAAACTGCGAATTGTATAACGTATACAAATGTTGCACGAATTATATAAACGTTGTTATAACTATAGTTACGAAATGTAATTACCCAAACTATAGCTATGAAGTTTAATTAAAATATTTTTGAATGACTATATGCAAAAATTAAATGAGTGACTCCTGTAGGCCCATTATATATCATGAATAGTTCGATATACATAAAATGGTATACTAATTATACATTTGTTATCTATATTATACCTTGATCGATAATTTTTATTAAACGATTGAATGTGCAGCAATTTTTTATTTTTGTTTATCTTTTTTTAGTGTGACCCTCTGATGTATTTATTTTGGATCTATAAATTGTCTATGCAATAAAACGTTACCTACCAAGAAATATACGTTTTAGCCTTTCCACCACAAATATTTGGTATTAATTCACAATTCGATTTGTTATATCTTTCCTTTTATCTTGCTGTTTAAAATAAGGAGAAAAAAACATATACAAGTCATATTTATTATTAATGTGATATTCTTCTTGCATGTGATCTAGTTTTTATGTTATTTATAATTGAAACTCTTCATTGTAATCTTATTTCTCAAAGTAAGAACTTTTGCAGCATGAATTTGAATTGGCAAAGTTATAATACAACTACTAGATATTAGAGTACAAGTAAGTTGACGTTAGGATTTTGTTTTAGAAACTTTTGAGAGTAATATACCTAACAAAAAAAGGGATAAAACTTTAATTCAAAAGAGTTTCTCCTTAAATCTTTCCTATAAGGTCTCCAACGAAATCATGTCTATAAATCATAAACGAGGAAGAATAATATAGAACGACAATTTGATCACAACAATATAATTGTAATGATCATTGTGGTGTGGATGAATGAACTTATACCTATCACTTCTAATAAATAAATCATATTTTTAATTTTTTCATCAGATATTTTTTTTACGATTAAATTAACTTAAATCTACAACAGAATAAAAGCTCCAATTCGGGTGGATGGGGTCATTTTATCAAAAAGATGACTCCATATTCAAAGTTTGAATTTAAAATCTTTGACTAACAATATATATATATATATATATATATATATATATATCGAATACTTTCACAGACTTTGATGATTTAAAAAACACTTTTTTATAATATAAAAAATACTTTTCTAAATTATATTTATAATATAAGAGTAGGTTTAGTCGTAAGGTTTACTATTTAAATTCTCATGTTTGACCTTACATGATATATGTTATACTCTATTTCCTTTTCGTGAGTAAACAAATATGCTAATTTAATTTAATTAATTATTATACGATTCATTTCCTCTTCACCTGCTCCCCCCATTTTTACTTGATTCATGTTATTTCTACAAATTAACTGTTTCTAGTTATGCATAAAGAAAATAAAATTAGAGATTTCAAACCCACCGACACAATAGACCATCTTTCCATTATCCACCTCCATTTCACTGCTCATAATTTAAGCATATTCGTGGCCGTATAGTCATAATTACTCATAATATATAAACTGACAAATAAATTTTGAATTTAGCAGCTAAGCAAATATTTTAAACATTTCAATTTGATTTGAGCTGACAATTAAATACTTCAATTCATTTTTATTGTATGTCGTGGATATATGATATTAATAACTAAATATTTTAATTTGATTATTTTATAAATTGGCGTGTTCAACAGATTAATAAAAATAAATTAATATATCTAGATGTATATTATCAAAATTAAAGTGTCCTGGTGCCAAATTTAAATTTATGTTTCTATATTATTCCAATTCTATATTTATATACTCCATATATATATATATATACACACACATCAAGTCACAGCATTCAGTTAGTTTTTGCATAAATCACGCATATAAAGCGAAATTTGCTGGCAAGAAGTAATATTTAATTCATTTGATAGCATTTAATCATTCTACCAACAACAAAGATAAACTATAGTAATTGATTCTATCAAAGGTTGAAAAAGACATTCTTGTCAAAATTATACCTGCATATATATATATATAT